>VDFB02293917.1:0-19168 GCA_007258455.2 Sequoia sempervirens | reverse complement strand
TTTTCTTCAATTTTTTATGGTTTTTTGTAAATCTACCAAAAAACCCTAGTTTTTCTACCAAAAAACAATATTTTGAAAAAAATCAACTAAAAATAAACAAATCTAATTGAAAATTTGATAAGAAAATAAAGAACTTTACCTGTTAGAGATGGACTCCAAATCGGATATCGGATTTCACTCTCCACTGTGCGCCCACCGCCGATGAGCCGAAAACAAATGAGAATGAGTGTTGGTCGTGGGCCCTTTTTTATATATATACTTCAACAAAATCGGATATCCGATTTGGATCGGATATCCGATTCCCAGAACTAAGTTTCCCTTTGTCTGGATCAGAATGAGTGTTTTTTTTATATACTTCAACAAAATCGGATATCCGATTCCTAAAACTAAGTTTTCCCTCTGCCTCGGTAGTCACCCCAGCTCCAAAAAGTCAACTCACCATTTTCGCATTTTTGAGTCGTAGAAACACGTATTTTTTTCTCCATTGCCACTTTTTGGCATACCATGATCCTGCACATGCCCAATACTTATATCTATTAAGAGCCAAACAAGAATCATAAAGAATGCAACCAAGACCACTAACAATCTTTATTCATTGTCAATCAAGATCCAAATAACACTATGAAACAATTATTGAAGCAATGCCAACAATACCAAGCTGAAACACGAATATAAGCTTGAAAAGCTCTTCCACAATAGTCATTAAAGCCTTATGATGGATGGTATACATCATATACTGAGTACCAATGCCAAGACTAATCCATATCATTGTGTACTTGTTACCTTTTCATAAACTTGAAATGCCAAGCAAGAATATATCACAAATGCCACTATCAAAAGATTGCCAATGTCAAGATCAAAAGATTTAACAAGCAGTCATGTCATACTGCCATATGATTCCTCAATTAAATATCACTGTATTATGAAAAGTGAAACCAAGATCAAATCAAATATCCTTATCACTGCCAAACTAATTTTAACAGGAATGATTTTCGTGAAGTGCTCCTTATTCACCACTAAGAACTTTATATGCAATAAGTCATTAAAAAATGCGCAAGTATCAACTCCTGTCAATTTTGACAACTTTAACAAGCATCAAGTAATTAACCAACACTTTGCAATGGTCACACAAAAATAAAATGAACTTGACATCAACATAGTTCTTACTGCCTCAAGATGCAAGTAGCCAAAGTAATGCATACTTGTGCCAAGTCCTGCAAGCATGATTATTTTAGATTTCAAACAACATATATCAAACATGAAACAAATAATTGCACTAAGGATGAACATTATCACATTATCAAGTCTGCAACCTCTATACACAACTCCAAATTAGTATAGATGACTTGTATCACCAAATTTTGAAGATCAATATCACTGCTATCCTATAGATGCTTTGTCAAAGAAGAGTTACTGTCAACAAAAAATTTGTTAATCAAATGATCTAGAATCAACAACATTTAGAAATGTATCATGTTTGTTCAAATAATGGTACTTGTTAAACATCTTTGTAATACCCTGTATCACCACTAGATCCAAACATCCTGACAACTATCCTTTAGAAAAAACACAAGATCAAGTAAGTTTGGAATGAATTAAGCAACTCTGAGCTGTCAAATAACTCAGCTTGTGAATCATAAGGAAACACCATGAATATTGTGTATGATAACTTATCAAAGTGTAAGGAATACATATCCAATAAGAATCATAAAATTACTGTTACATTGATTGCTACACACACCACAATACTTAATCCAAAGTAATCCTATCAAAACATGATGACATCCTTGATACCTTGAGATCTAATTATCACATGAATATTTGCAAGAAAAACATTCAAGCAATTTTTATCATGATGAATATTGTCAGTCATGTACATCAAATGATTGCAGCAAAAAAAATCATAGGTTACTATACTTTCTCTGTTATAAAAGATTTTTGACCATAGATATACCATTGTTCTTTGATATCAAACTGACCTAGTCCATTGGTGCAGGAGCACCTGCCAAAGTGCCTAAGTGAAAGCTTATTTTTGAAGTCTTGTTTTAAAATCAATTTTATTTTGTTGTGTAAGGTCTTTAATACCATCTAGATTGTGATTGAGGACCTTTTGGTTCTTAGGTTAAAATTTGAATAAGGTTGGAATGCTTTTTGTGGTTGATTCCTAGGCTTTAGAAAAATGTTGTAAAACACACTATGTTTTACAAAAGCAAGCTTTTGGCCATTCTTAGGCTAAAAATGAAAACCTAACTATTTTCTAAGCATTGTAAAAAATATCTCTTGACCTTTTGAAGGGGTTAGATGTTTTGAAGGTTGGCAGTTTCAGGAGAATAAGAAAAGAAATAATGATTTTTGTTAAAAAGGCTTTGTTTTTCTATTCTTGCGTGTGATAGCTACAAGAAATGAATTGAGGAAAACTTTTTTTGAATGGAATAGCATGTAAAGGAACCTTTTGAAACATTTCTTGTGGAATTTTAGTTATTTTTTCCATCTTTTTCTTCCATTTGTAAATACTGTGTTTTTCCTGTTTTGCTATTTTGACTGGTAAAATCCAGAAAAATGGAGTTCTAGCTTGTTTTCTGGCCGTACCAAGAAGTATGGGTTCAGTGGAAACAAGGCTAGACTCCCTCCTTGTAAATTATGTGGATATGGAAGTATTTAAGAGTGTTGGTAGCATGCTAAAAAACTTTCCCTAGGCGAGTTGGTTAACACTCGGTTAGGGAAAGACAATGCAAAGTTAGTTCCTACGTTGCAAGGGTGTTGTATTTTCATTAAAAAAATGTGTACAGTGGTTGCAGAGGCCTTCAAAATGGTTTTCAAGAAGGAAGAGTCTTTGTCTGATCTTTTGGAGGTTGGAACAAGCAGTATAGTCCAAGAAAAGAAGCAAAGAAATCCCTAGTTTTTGTAAGAACAAGGTACACCTGTGTACGAATAGAAAAATAGTCCAAGACTTCAAGAATCTATTAGTGCTCGAGATTTGAGCCAAGGTGTCAGAAGGTTGTTTGGTCCAAACAACTGGAGGAGAGGATTCTTAAGCATTTTTCTTGTTGGAGGAGGCCTAATCTTAGTAGCCCTTCCCAAACCCTAGACTAGGGTTTTGTGATAGCGATGGAAAAACCAAGCATGGAGGTTAAACAAGAACCTTTCCTTGATGAATTTGAAGCCATATAAACCTATGCACACCCCTGCAAATGAGGTTAGGAATCATTTTGAGGATAACTGGTCTTTAAGCATATTAAGGGCTAGATGGTGAATGTGAGAAGCACCAAGAATTGCTTGGTAGCAGCAAATTGGAATTGATAGCAGGGTTGGAAAGTGACCAGGGGTGCCTAATAACTTTTAGGACCTATAGGTTGAGTGGTGGAGAGAAACACCAAGGGGTTATCTATTGGAGACCCAGAGCATTGAGCCAGTGATTGAATCAATCCAACCCTTTATCCCTATCAGATTGGTATAAGAGCTTAGCTAAATATTTGGGAAAGCAGCTTATATGTCAAAAGTTGAGTCAAGTGAGACTCCCAACATGGTGACAAATGCACAATTAGCCAAGAGGGTTGAAGAACAGGAAGAGGACAACAAGTCCTTAAAAGAAAGAATAGAGCAACTGGAGAAGGCATTGAACAATGCAAGGTTGGATGGAACAGTGCCAAAGGAAGAAAAGGTTGCAGAGGAGGAAAAAGTCCCTGAACCTGACCCTATTTTGGAGGAGGAGCCCTTCTTGAAGGCATTGAAAGCCTTGAGTGGAAAAGGACTGGAGGGCATACCACTATTCAGTGGAAAGATGGATCCTGATTTGGTCATGGATTGGATAGATGGAATGGAGAACCACTTTGAATGTGATGGAGTAACGAAAGCACAGAAGGTGAAGGTTGCAAAATCAAGGTTGAGGGGATCAGCCTTGACATGGTGGAAGTTTATTCAGATTGAGAGGGAGAAAGAAGGTAAGCAACCCATATCAACCTGGAAAGGAATGGTTGCTAAGGTAAAGGAAGCATATATGCCAGAGGATTATGAGATCCAACTTCACAAGAAGAGATAGAGTTTAAGGCAGAAAGACCAAGATGTTAACACCTATATTGAAGAGTTTCAAAAGCTTTGCTTGAGATCAAATGTGGCAGAAGATGAGAGCCTGAAAGTGGCTAGGTACCTTAATGGCTTGAAGTGGAACATTCAGGAAGAGATGGCTTTACTCAGCCCCAAGACAGTCCACCAATGTTATCAGTTGGCTATAAAGATTGAAGAGAGGAACAAAAGAAAGCATGATTAGTCCTCTAAAGGCAGAGGCAAAGGCAGAGATCAAAGAGGACATCGTGGAGGTTACCAAGGAAGAGGTAGTGATCAAAGAAGCCAAGGTGAATCTAAGCTCACTGAGCATGGAGGTGAAACATATTCAAGAGGAGGATTTAACAGAGGAAGAGGACCTCAAGGAGGTTCAAACAGAGGAAGAGGAGTAGGTAGAAGTAACTCTTACTTTGCCACCATGAAATGTTATCACTGTAATCAGCTAGGACACCCTACTTATAGGTGCCCAGAGAAAGCATCCTCTTCTAGCAATGAGGAAAGAGTGGCCTATGCACAAGAGGACACCATGAGTGTCAAATCACCTGAGATCAGTCATATAGAATCAGAAGTAGGAGAAAATATGATGTTTAATATGGTTTTGATTAAACAACCGGTCAAAGAAGAACCCAAGCAAAGGAGAGCTTTGTTTAGAGCAAGGTGCAAGATATTTGGAAAGGTATGCAAAGTCATTGTAGATTCTGGTTCTACAGATAATATAATCTTAGAGGAGGTAGTAACTAAGTTAAAATTGCAGAAGGTACCTCATACCAATCCCTACAAGGTCACATGGCTGAATAAAGGGCAGAGTGTTCTAGTGAATGAGCAGGTTACAATGGAATTCTCAATTGGAGGCTACAAAGACAAGCTGATTTATGATGTACTACCCATGGATGCATGCCATCTTCTTCTTGGCAGGCCATGGCAATAGGATAGAGGTGCTATATATCATGGGAAGGAGAACACCATTGAATTCAAGAAGGATGGAAGAACTTTCAAGTTGTAGTCATTATTAGAAGAAGATGAGGGGCAGTCAAAGGTTCCTAATATCATGTTGAGCAGTGGCAAGGAGTTCATTAAGGACCTACATCAAGGGAATAAAGGATATGTGGTCCTAATGTAGTCAAAAGATGAAGAAAAGGCTAAGAAGATAGTCATACCTGAAACAGTTCAAAGGTTGCTAGAAAAGTACAAGAAAATTATCAGTGATGGTACACCTGCAACCCTACCTCCAAAGAGAGCAATAAGTCATCAAATTGACTTCATACCTGGAGCCTCATTTCCTAACAAAGCAGCATACAAGCTTACACCTGAGCAGAACCAAGAGGTGGCTAGGCAAGGGGAAGAATTGTTGGGTCAAGGTCTAATTCAGAAGAGTATTAGCCCATGTGCAGTCCTAGTGGTTTTGGCAACAAAAAAAGGTGATAAGTGGAGATTATGCATTGATTCTAGAGCAATTAATAGAATCACAATTAGGTATAGGTTTCCTATTCCTAGAATTGAAGACTTGATGGATTGTCTTGGAGGTGCTCAATACTTCACCAAGTTGGATCTTAAGAGTGGGTATCATCAAATCAAAATCAAGGAGGGTGATGAATGGAAGATAGCTTTTAAAACAAATGATGGCTTGTATGAGTGGAAAGTGATGCCATTTGGCCTCTCAAATTCCCCTAGCATGTTCATGAGACTAATGAATGAGGTGCTTAAGGAATTCACAAGGATTTTTGTGGTAGTCTACTTGGATGATATACTGATTTTCAGTAAGACAGTAGAAGAACATTTGAAGCATGTGGAGATGGTTCTCAAAAGGCTCCAAGAAGAACAGTTGGCAATCAACCTTGAGAAGTGTGAGTTCTTCAAACAAGAACTTGTGTATCTAGGCTTTGTAGTATCCCAAGGAACATTGAAGATGGATCCAAGCAAGGTGGAAGCCATCCTAAACTGGCCTACACCAACCACAACAATAGAGGTAAGGAGCTTTCATGGTTTAGCTCAGTTTTATAGAAAATTCATTAGGAATTTTAGTGGTATATGTGTACTAGTCCTAGATACTATTAAGGGATTTCTAAAAAAAAAGTTTAAGTGGACTCAAGAGGCTGAAAAAGGGTTTGAAAAACTAAAACAAGAAGTGGAAACTCAACCAATTTTGTTATTGTCTAGTTTTGATAAGTTATTCACAGTTGAGTGTGATGCAAGTGGAGTAGCAGTAGGAGGAGTACTTAGTCAAGAAGGTAGGCCAATAGCCTTCTTTAGTGAAAAACTCAATGAAGCCAAGAAAAAATACTCCACCTATGATCTGGAACTTTATGCTTTCGTGCAGTCCCTTAGGAAGTGGAGGCATTATTTATTGCCCAAAGAGTTTGTGGTCTTCACAGATAACCAGGCACTCAGTTACATCAACACCCAAGAGAAGTTAAGCAATAGACATTTGAAATGGATGGAGTACATCCAAGCTTTTACATTTACCATTAAGCACAAGAAGGGACAACAAAACAAAGTAGCAGATGCATTAAGCAGGAGAATGTTGACAGTGCAGGAAATACAGCTGAAGAGCATTGGATTAGAGAGTTTCAAAGACCTCTATGGTGATGATGAAGACTTTTTAGAAGCCTACAAGGTATGCTCTGATTTTGGAAATCATTTTCATAGTCAGTATGCTGAGCATACATTGCAAAATGGACTATTATTTAAGGGCATTCTGTTATGTGTCCCAAGAGGATCAATGAGGGAAAATCTGATTCAAGAGAAACATAATGGCAGTCTTAGTGGGCATTTTGGAATAAATAAGACTTTAGTGTTGGTACAAAGATTCTACTACTGGCCTAAGTTGGCAAGAGATGTTAGGAAATATGTGGAGCAATGTGTTGTTTGCATGAAAGCCAAAGGGGGAGCTAGCAATGTAGGTTTGTATCAACCCTTACCCATTCCAAATAGACCATGGGAGTGTGTGAGCATGGATTTTGTGGTAGGACTCCCCAAGACTCAGGCAGGGTTTGACAGTATTTATGTAATTGTGGAAAGATTTAGCAAGATGAGTCACTTTATCCCTTGTAAGACTACACATGATGCAAGCTACATAGCTCATCTCTTTTTCAGGGAAGTTGTAAGAATCCATGGATTGCCATTGAGCATTGTATCAGATAGGGATGTGAAATTCATGAGCCATTTATGGAAGACTTTATGGAGCAGATTGGGTACAAATTTGTCTTATGGATCAGCTTACCATCCTTAGACCGATGGTCAAACATAGGTGGTTAACAGAGTGCTAGGTAATCTTTTGAGGTGCTTGACAAAGGAATATGGATAGACATGGGATGTGGTGATTTCTCAAGCTGAATATGCTTATAATGACAGTGTAAATAGAACTACAAGAAAAAGTCCTTTTGAGGTTGTGTATGGGATGCACCCAAGAGGAGTTTGTGAGCTCAGAGACCTTGGAACTTAGGAGAATAGGAGTGGACATGCAGAAGACTTCACTTAGACTATGAAGGAGATTCATGAGCAGGTTAAGAAGACAATCACAACAGCAACACAAAAATTGAAAGATAAAGTTGATGTGTCAAGGAGAGATGTGCAGTTTGCAGTAGGTGATTATGTTATGGTTCATCTTAACAAATCAAGGTTGTAGAAGGGAAGGTCAACCAAAACGCAGATGAAAAGAGTAGGACCATGCAAGGTGTTAGCCAAGTATGGGAAGAATGCATACAAGGTAGAACTCCCATTAGATTTGGGCATATCTCCATTGTTCAACGTTGCTGATTTAATCAAGTACAAGGGAATAGTCAATGATGAGGTTCAGAATAGTCATGAAATCTTTAAGGATATCAGTAATATACCCCTTCCTGATCAAGAGAAGCCTCAAGCAGAGAAGATCTTGGAGTCCAGGGTGAAGAAGGCTACCAGACACAAAGTGTACTTGGAGCACCTTGTCAAGTGGAGAAACAAACATGAATCTGAGGCTACTTGGGTTGAGGAAGCTGATTTTAAGAAGCTAGGCATTGATCTAACACTGATATCACCTCAAGTTCCTTTACCTTTGTGCAGAGAGGGGGAGAATGGCGCAGGAGCACCTGCCAAAGTGCCTAAGTGCAAGCTTTTTTTTGAAGTCTTGTTTTAAAATCAATTTTATTTTGTTGTGTAAGGTCTTTAATACCATCTAGATTGTTATTGAGGACCTTTTGGTTCTTAGGTTAAAAGTTGAATAAGGTTGGAATGCTTTTTGTGGTTGATTCCTAGGCTTTAGCGAACATTACAAAACACACTGTGTTTTAAAAAAGCAAGCTTTTGGCCGTTCTTAGGCTAAAAATGAAAACCTAACTATTTTCTAAGAGTTGTAAAAGAGATCTCTTGACCTTTTGAAGGGGTTAGATGTTTTGAAGGTTGGCAGTTTCAGGAGAATAAGAAAAGAAACAATATTTTTTGTTAAAAAGGCTCTATTTTTCTGTTCTTGCGTGTGATAGCTACAAGAAATGAATTGAGGAAAAATTTTGTTGAATGGAATAGCATGTAAAGGAACCTTTTGAAACATTTCTCATGGAATTTTAGTTAGTTTTTCCATCACTTTCTTCCATTTGTAAATACTGTGTTTTTCCTGTTTTGTTGTTTTGATTGGTAAAATCCAAAAAAATAGAGTTCTAGCTTGTTTTCTGGCTGTACCAAGAGGTATGGGTTCAATGGAAACAAGGCTAGACTCCCTCCTTATACATTATGTGCATATGGAAGTCTTTAAGAGTGTTGGTAGCATGCTAAAAAGCTTTCCTTAGGCGAGTTGGTTAACACCCAGTTAGGGAAAGACAGTGCAAAGTTAGTTCCTATGTTGCAAGGGTGTTGTATCTTCATTAAAAAAATGTGTGTAGTGGTTGCAAGGGCCTTCACAATGGTTGTCAAGAAGGTAGAGTCTTTGTCTGATCTTTTGGAGGTTGGAACAAGCAGTACAGTCCAAGAAAAGAAGCAAAGAAAGCCCTAGTTTTTGCAAGAATAGGGTACACTTGTGTATGGACAAAAAATAGTCCAAGACTTCAAGAATCTGTTAGTGTTCGGGATTTGAGCCAAGGTGTCAGAAGGGTGTTTGGTCCAAACAGTTGAAGGAGAGGAGTTTTAAGCATTTTTCTTGTTGGAGAAGGCCTAATCTTAGTAGCCCTTCCCAAACCCTAGACTAGGGTTTTGTGATAGCGATGGAAAAACCAAGCATGGAGGTTAAACAAGAACCTTTCCTTGATGACTTTGAAGCCATAGAAATCTATGCACACCCCTGCAAACGAGGTTAGGAAGCATTTGGAGGATAATTGGTCTTTAAGCATATTAAGGGCTAGATGGTGAATGTGAGGAGAAGCACCAAGAATTGCTTGGTAGCAGAAAATTGGAATTGATAGCAGGGTTGGCAAGTGACTAGGGGTGCCTAATAACTTTTAGGACCTATAGGTTGAGTGGTGGAGAGAAACACCAAGGGGTTATCTATTGGAGACCCAGAGCATTGAGCCAGTGATTGACTCAATCCAACCCTTTATCCCTATCATCCATGAAGCAGACAAACTACACCAAAACTTCAAAAACTTGTTCCACTACATTCTAAGACTTCTTGGGGATAGAAAATGAAACTTTGGATTACTCCCCCTAAAACCAAACAACCATTAGATGCTAAGAGAAGATCCTTGTGCACATCATGTAAAAAACTTAGTCCTTCCCGACTTTAAGCTAGTTCTTATGCATTGGACATTATCTTTTGATTTTTATGCATTGATTTTGATTTTTCACCACTTGAATCTTGTTTTCTTCTCCATACTTGTATAGGCTTTGTCTTTTCCTTACTCAAGGTATTCTTTTCCTTTTGTTTGAATATGTAGTCCCTAGAACGATTTATCAAACTTTTCTTACACCATTTTTCTTTGTGTCCAAACCCATTACACCTATAACATATAATAGTGTTGTCTAGACCAAAGAGAGAATATTTTTTTCTAGACATGTTGTATGAACCTCTCATGAAATTCTTCACATGATTAATACTTGTATTCACCCAAAAATTTCTTTCTCTATGTCCATAAGCATTACAACAATAGAAATATCCATGAAATTGAGAGTGGTTATACCTGATAAATGGAGATCTCGATGGTTTTCTTGTCCTTTCATCAACCCATTTATTCTCTGTTTGAGCAACAACAATATGGTGACCAATATCAACCTTCACTCTTGGTGTTTTCTTGGCTATAAACTTCTTTCCATCTGTAGTAACAAACACTGTCTCAAGTTTAGATTCTTCTGCAGAGCTTTGTCCAACCTCATATCCCACACCTGAAGGATCCTTAGAATGCTTTTGTTTTCCAATCATCTCATTCAATAGATTAGTACTACAATCAAATATCTGATTTTTACCTAATTGAAGCTTCACACTTTCAAGCTCTTTTATTAATGTAACTACTTCTCCTTCAAGTTTTAGACATTCAATATTTTTAACCTCCAAATTAGACCTTACAACATTTGCTATCCTCTTACATTCTTCAATTTCAATTTTCTGACTTACAATCATATCATCTTTAAGAGTTAGTTCTTTTAACAAGGAATCATTATCTGAACTTTTCTTCAATGAATTAATCTCATTTTCTAGTTTATTACACAATTCATCCTTGTCTTTTAACTTGGCTTCCAATCCTTCTTCAGTCTTTTCTCTATCAACCATTTGGGCTTCCAAAAATTCAATAATCTTTTTATCATCATTATGATCTTGTATTATTGTTTTATTAACATTGACACTTTCTTGTAGGCATACCTTAAGATCCCAATTTTCTTTTCTAAGCCTCTTAAGTTCATCTAAGGCAACAAGTAGTTCTTCCTCCAAATCAACCTCAAATTCATCACCTTCATATTCCTTTTCACTTACTAAGTGAATTTCTTCTTCTCCAACTACAAGATCACATTTAGTATTAACTGGCAAGGGTATTGCTTGAGACAAAACTTCACTAGACTTGACACTAGTGTTTTTCTTCTGACTTTTGTTTCTTTTGCACTTACCCACAATACTCCTCTTATCAAGAACTTGGTTGAACTTAAATTGGTTAGGCTTATGTAAAAGTGTAGCTCTTTACACCAATATCAATTGAAATCAAATATGATTTCACAAAACACATAGACTGTACAAATAGACAAAAATACCTTATTGAACTTATGACATATTTGACAAACTTCCAAGACCAGAATCAATCCTAGGTTGATTAGACCTATACAAGGACCCTATGCTCTGATACCAATTGTTGGAAGATGAATTACTCTGAGAAGGGGGGGGTGAATTAGAGTAATGTATTGTAATTTTTCAAACTTTTAACTTCATGAGAAAATTAAACAATGACCTTGAGACAACTTTATGAACCCTCTTAACTTGCAAAGTGAACTTTAACACATCAAAGGACTTTTAATAGAAGAACAGATTGATAAAAGACTTACATAACAATGTTAAAGCATGATATTAATTGTTCATGTAAACTTGATTGAACAATTCCTTTTAATGCTTTATTTCCACAAAACTTCATGTATACTTTGAACACTTTTATAATAGAATGAAATGTTTAGTCAAGTACCAAAGCATTGCATGAATTTTATTGACAAATGATAGAATAAAAACATTAACACTTAAGCACATGGGCTAAAACAAAAATGCATAGATTTCACCACATAACACATTATTTTCCCAAGTGGAAAAACCCTCATGGGGTATAAAAAACCACTCATAAAATGTTCCTTTATTTCATTCAAAGAGTACCAACTCTGTAACAATGTGGAGCACCAACTCCAAGTATAAAGTGAAGCACCCACTTCAAGTTAGGAGCACCAACTCCTAGTTTTACAAATGTCACAAATGATAAACCATTAAGACCTTAAAACTGCATTGATTTGTAGTCATAAAGCCTTAACAATGCACTAGTAATATGATATTCAATAAAACCTTAAGACTTGGTTGTTGAAAATGATCGAGCCTTTCAAAAGCAACTAAGAATATTCAAAAATGTCACTGTGTATAACATCTTCATCATTATCTCTGTTTTAAAAAAGATTGGAGATAGACCCATTTTCTCTTCTAGTTACTGTTGTCTTAACCAATATCTCAGTACATATTCCCTTTCAAATCTCTCTCCAAGCAATGGCAGAAATCCATGCTTAAAATAAATAATGAAATTTGTGTAAAAACACCAAAACTCTCGAGCTCAAACTCGAGTAACCAAAATGGAAAACATAGTTATCTGTAACTGCTTTTTGTTTACAAACTGAAAAACTATTTTATAATCTTCATTTCGAAATGAAAAAGATATTCTCAAGATTTTACCTCATTTTATGTCGGCCAGATGTCAAACAAAAATCTTAAAAATACCTTCATTTCTAGCTGCAAGACAAACAACTACCTTGCTATTCCTTCCTTCATTCCAGCTAACTTGAACAAGAGTCCATCAAAATCTCAATATTGGTTCTACAATTTTTGGATGGTGGCTAGGGTTTCACCTTTGGCCGAATGATGATTACAAAACTCGTTTTTCCCTATTCCTTTTCCTTCGAATACTTTATCCAAATTTACAATCATTTCAAATCCGACAAAAAACACAACAATAAACATCATTTGAAATCCATACCACCGACATAATAATGGCCCACTCATCTTGCCCACATGTATTATACTATCCATGTGAATGTCACTATCCACATGACTCATTGAATTGAGTCATCAATTGCAAAGATAACAAATTGCAATAACATGTCGACTGCCCAAGTGTTATGAAATAGACCGATGCAAATAAATAATGCCAAAGTGAAATATGTCATCGACTGTCCAAGTCTCCCTATGCCTAAGCTGATAACAATAAAGTTCAAATGAACTATATAAAATATGATCGACCCGACTATAAAAACAACACATTGTATTTCAATGTGAAATACCCGATGCCAAAGTATGTAAATGACATATGAATAACTTGTGCAACACAAGAATGAAACCCGATATAATGTTGAACTCATGTGTAATGAGAGTAACATTATTACCATAAAATGTAAGCCAAAGCCATACATGGCAAAAATAAAAGAGCCTGATAAATACCAAGGGAAAATACAGTATGTCCCCTTGTGAAATATTTTAACACCAAGTGAAAGCAAGGTGAAGCCAAGTAAACCAATATAACTTGTAGATGCCATTTTGTAAACCTATTACTAGCACCTGAAACAACTTTCAAACATATCCATGATCCCTGCACATAAATCCAAAGGATTAGTCCGGATATAGCAAAACAACATCATCAAGGATCAAGTAGCCATCAAAAGAGCAGAATATCATCAAAGCATGATAATGAACCAACTGTCAAATGTGCCACCAAATGTAAAATAAACCAACTGAGTATGTTCACTGAAATGCCAATAACCAAGTGAACCAAAGCATGCCATGAAAAGAGTGAACCAATGCCAACTGAATACCATAGTGCAGCCAATTGTAGTTTTGACATCAAGGATAAAAATGCCAATAGAAGAAATCCAACAAACAATGCCACTTAATACCCAATGTATCAGGTGTTGAAAATAATTTTCAATTGTTTTTCATCTATTCACAATTGTTTGAAAAAAACAAATTGGCATTTATCTTTTAAAGCACCTTTTCTTTCTACAGTTGTTGCATGAACTATCATATGCTAGCAACATTTCAGACCTTAAAACATTCCAACAAACATTCTCAAAAACTTCATCTTTTTGAAATTGTCAAGGGCTTTTCTTTCTCATGTCATTGTCACAGGTTTTTCTTTCTCATCTATGTTGTTTTATTTCACATGTTTGCACTTAAATGATTTACAACATAATCTAAAATTTACATAGAAATATTTTAAACTATGAAATAAATTTTTTGTTTATTTGATGGTTTTGAATTTCTATTGGGTTAGTGACAGGGCTTAACCGCCTCCTATGGATTCATTAATTCTACATCGGACATTAACAGATTGATCTTGTGATACAACAGCAACCGTCTCTACAACTTTCTTATCAACAAAAATACTTGGTATCTCTTAAAAAAAAATTACCTCTATTTACGTAGACATGCACAGAATAATAGCACTAATGACTAGTGAGTTTCAATCTATAATTGTTGGTGACTGCAAAGAATAATAGTAAACCAGTCTTTGCTGGGCAACGACAACTGAGAAAATTTATTCATCAAACTTTCACCATAGGGTTGAGCCAGGACCATAGTTGCTAATATCCCTCTACCTTCCCCCACTCCAAAGCCCCAGATCGCTGTTATTACTAACATTAATACTATCCATTTTCTGCCAGCCGAAAACATCTGCTGTTATGTCACTAGTCTTGGTACCGTAGGTTTTAGCAACTATACTTCTCATTCTATATAATATACAATCTACTTAACATTTGCGCCTCTTTTCATGAAGTGCTAATTTAATAATTATTCCATAAAAATGGACCCAAAACAAAATAGGTATTGGGATGGGTATGGAAATTTCGACATTGCTTTATGAAAGGTCCAACTCAGCAAAGGATGGAAATTTGCAGTCTGGTTAGGATCTGAAGTTAAAACGAGAAAAACGATGGGGTGAGAGAGGCTCGAACTCTCGACCTCAGGATTACTCAATGATAGCTATGAGACCTACGCGCTAGCCAACTGCGCCACCACCCCTTTGTGAATGCTTTCTTGTTATGTTGTACCTGGCTCCTAAGCTATTGGGTTTCAATCTCGATCTTGATCAACAGATTTTTTGACTGGATCAACCGGCGCTAACTTTGCTTCTGTTGCTTTCTCTCAATCTAGTGAAACTACTGTTATTATACACCGAGCGGAAATAAATTTAAAGATTTTGCCTGTTAAAAATCGTTGCATAATTACTTCGTAATAGAGTGCGACATGCAAAATAGAAAACCATCGGAAGCCACAACTGACCATCTGTATTGGATATCAGAGCCAGGTTTCGATCCTGGGACCTGTGGGTTATGGGCCCACCACGCTTCCGCTGCGCCACTCTGATGTTATGAATGAAAACTGTTTGTTTTTCATCTAGTTTTACGATGTCTGTTATTTATCGTTTTTCCGAACAGTTCTTCAGCGCTTACAATGAAAAGCGCTTCTCTCAGGAAAGTTTATTTAGAGTTTGGGTAGAGCAGAGACAGAAATAGAAGTGAGTGATAAACAATTAGTTTTCGCCTTATTTTAGTTAGAAATCTGAAAGTGAATCCATTCCCATGGCCACTGAATCAAATCTAAAAAAAAATCTTCTACCCCATGTAGATGATATTACTCATTAACAGAAAACAAATGCTTTTGCTTGTTTGGTTGTAATGAAGGGTAACACAATAGTGTTTGTACTAATTGACCTGCCTGAATTTCCACACAAATTTGGAGGATAGTACACTAAATTACAGGGCCCTATGTCCCAATCTATAGGGATTGACTACTCTCCTAATAAAATGTATTATTTATATCATGTATATATTTATGGGAGAAGCTAATCCCCTCACAAAATGCATTTATGTATAGACATTATGACATAATATCCCGTCCCTAATGTCTCTCTTCCGACATAACTTACCAACGGAAAGACTCGACAGATCAAACTGACGGACAAGACTTGGCAATATAAGACTTGGTTGTCGAATCTACAAAAGAGGCAAAGCAGATTGTAGCTACTCATGTGTATAAATAAAGAGTGGTTACAAAGGTTGTGAAAGTAGCGAGGATTGATTATGATACTCAAAGTGCAATATGTTTGGTTAGGAATCCTTCTTATCATACTTAATCAAATCATATTAGTGTATAGTACCATTTTGAGAGAGAAATGGTTGAAGGAAAGCAAAAATTGTTGGAAAATATTGATACTAAGAATAATGTTGTTGATTCAATGGTAAATGATGTGTGTGCTCAAAAAAATCTAGTATAGAAAATCAATAGACATGGTTGTTCTTAACAACTTAAAATCCAAAGGTGTGTCTCCTATGTAAAATATTCAACAAATGGAAGAACATTGGATAAGGATTGTATACTTTCCATGTTTTGTAGTCAAGTGGGGCAATATCATCTAGAGTTTCAATCAAAAAATTTGATAATATTTTTCTAGAAAAAAATAAATTAGATATTGTTTTGGAATTTTTATTATTTCTTAAAAAAATTCTCCATGCAATGTGTAAAATTGCTGCCAATGTGTGTGTATATATATGACTTACATAAAAGATTCATTTTTGTATTTGTGAATAATTAAATATTATGAAATAGTAAAACAATTTACTATATTAAATTTTTTATAAAAAAAATCATAAATTGATAATATACAAGGAAAATCCATATAATTGTAAGTGATTTAACATAGAATGTCTTTAATGAATACAATGAAAGAAAACTTTAGAATATACTCGACATCTTAATTAATTGTTTACAACATAGAACGTTAAGCGCCTAAGGGTGCAAGGACCCCAAGCTCAAACTTAATACAAACGGTCCAAGTCAAACATTCAACGTTCAATGGAGTTGATTTATTACTATTAGTTTACAATGACCGAGTCGTTAGCGTATCAGGGCTTGTATGCCCTTGAACGGACCGTTTCCTGTGCAATGCGTTTACTTTTAATTTCCACTTTGACGAGACCTTTCGCCCGACTCAATTTTCGTTGGTTTATATAGACACAGAGAGCGCGCTAGAGCTATGAAAACTTCGGCGTAAGATATCTGCACAGCTCGAAACAATTAATGTATTAAACTAGGAATTTGAATTTGGGTATAGAGAGAATGAAGGGAATGGATGTTGAGGTGACAGTGCCGAGCTATCTGAGATGCCCCATCTCACTGGAGCTGATGAAGGATCCTGTCACTCTCTGCACCGGCCTTACTTACGATCGCCACAGCATTGAGACCTGGTTAGATGCTGGCAACAATGTCTGCCCCGTCACTAACCAGATTCTGCATACTCAAGACACAATCCCAAATCACACTCTGCGTCGAATTATTCAGGATTGGTGTGTGGCCAACAGTGGGCGAGGGGTAGACAGAATTCCTACGCCCAAGGCACCTCTCGATCCGGCCCAGCTCAATGCAATTCTGGAAGAGATTTCGTCCGGCGAGAAGGAATCCATACGGAAGCTGAGGCGACTGGGCAGGGAAAGTGAAAGGAACAAAAAATGCATCGCCTCCACAAATGCATCCTCTGTTCTCGCTTCCGTTTTTCTCAAGCACAGCGCCCAGGCTTTGAATCGGTCGCAACAGTCAGTAGAAATTTGCGAAGAGGTTCTGGGGGCTCTGACTATGACTTTGCCCTTGATTTCCCAGGCCCTGGATTCGCTTGCCTCGTCCGATGCCATTGCTTTTCTTGTATGCAATCTCAGAGAGGGCAATCCCGAGGCAAGGAACAGCGCTGTTACAATTCTTCGGGAAATGGTTTCCAGGGATAAATACAGAGACACGATTGGAAAAAGAGAAGGATTGGCAGAGGGTTTGGTGCAACTTCTGAGAGAACCCATATGCCCAGCCGCCACAAAATCAAGCCTTGCCATCATATACAACATTGCCCTGAGGCAAAGATTCAGGAGCAAGGTCGTCCAAATGGGGGCTGTTCCATTGCTGGTGGAAATGCTTGTAAACGGATATCGGAGAATTTGTGAAAGGGCATTGTTGGTGCTGGACGTTCTTTGCTGTTGCACGGAGGGCCGAGCAGCTGCTTGTGCGCATGCTTTAACTCTACCAGTGCTTGTAAAAAAGATGTTGAGAGTGTCTGATTTAGCCACCGAATTAGCAGTCTCTGTTTTGTGGAATATTTGCCAGAATTCCTCCGACGGCGGGGCCGTGCGGGAGGCGTTGCATGCGGGTGCCTTTGACAAGTTGCTGTTGTTAGTACAGATGGGATGCTCTGAGCAAACGAGGGATAAATCAATCAAGTTACTCAGGCTTTCCAAAGCCTACACAGATGATTGGGAATTTGCAGAGACATTCCATTTGCTTAATGTCAAGCGTTCCTTCTAAATTAACAAATCTGGCGGCCTCCTCCTTATCGAGGAATTGGAGAAACTGTCTAATGTAAATATGTACAATTTTGGGGGGTTTCTTTTGAAAACTATTCAATTGATCTGTTTCTAAAATTTCCGTGCTTTTAAAAATTATCCAATTGATCTATTTCCAAAATTTTCTTCCTTATTAATGAGAATTACTAATTCAATACAATCGATAAAAAACCAGTAGCTTTAGAAACGTGTGAGAAAACTTCCAGAAGTATAGACCAAAATCCCCAAAATTTAAACCTAATATAAAACCCAGGACTTGCGCGGGACCGATTCCACCCCACAAAAGCAATATTTTAAGTTTTGCACGTCACAAGCCAATTATTTTTAATTTAAAATAAAAAACATCAAATAAAAGGATTTTTTTTTTTCTTTTTAAATATAAGATAAAAAAATAAGGATATAAGATAAAGATAAAATTTTAACTCTTTTGAAAATTATAAAAATTATTTTAGATTTTTTTTAGTAAGATGAAATTTAGATAATAAAATAATAAAATCTTAAAATAAGATTTAAAATAAGAAACTTGTCTCCAAGCATCTTGTCTACTCTCTCTCGCTCTTCTGGTGTAAACACTCTTTCTACTCTAGCTTGCACTTTTGTCGAAATTGCCCGCTCTACTCTTGGTCACTTTTCTTCAAGAGGTGCCCAAGCCCTTCTTTAACCTTCTCTCTAACTCGAGCATTTCTCCTTGGAAATGTATACTGTTGCTCAAGGCATAGAAATTTAGTGTGCCAAAGGTGCTGAGGGGGTCCACAACTATGTTGTCTGGATAGTCCACAAACTTTGAACAACATATTCACCTTCCTCTAAATTTGGTATCAAAGCTTACTTTGAGCTTTATTTGAAGACTTAGGGTTTTTTTCATATGTGATCAAATTTGTTCGAAGTGGGAGCTATACAAATGAGGATCCTTGGATGAATCAAAATGAATCATACAATTAGAAATAAACAATATTAATAGAAGTAGTTTTGAATTATGAAAGTTAAAGATATGGTAGTTGATAGAGATTAGTAGGGTGTTCTATTACGTAGACCAAAGCCCATAAATAGGAAGGATGAAAACTGGATAATTATCGATAGAAAGGCATGGATTTTA
>VDFB02293916.1:0-72700 GCA_007258455.2 Sequoia sempervirens | reverse complement strand
TGAATATCTTCCTAAGTTTGTAGCAAAGATCTATGTAGATCACATTTGGGATCCCAACTCCATTAATAAATTCAAAGGGGAGTACCTGATGGGGAAAGGTAGATTGAGGAAAGTGAGAGGTAATTATAAGATGGTCATGGAGATTAATTGTAATACATTTTACATATGGGTTTTATGTATATTGTACTTATTTATTTTTAATCTCAATATACATCAATTATAAATTAAGGTCATATACTGTGGTATTTAACTAATTATACGCCATTTGTAAATTTCATTTTTTTTGATACAGTTGGTCAAGAGTGGGATGCATTACATTTGTACGTCACAAACAATATTGATTGGATGACCGTATGGATTGAACGATATCAACAATCTGGTCGTGCATTAACATGGGAAGGTGTGGCTTCATTAGTTAAAAAAGCTCATTGTAATGGAGATTCCAATGTTACACGAAGGGAAATTGATTTAGTATATGGTTTAAGAGATAAACAGGTATGTATAAATATATTAATCACCCATATTATTTAATTATTTTCAAGCATATTGATGTATATATTGTAGAGGATCCAACAACAACACCAACAACATCATTTTATGAGGGTAAATCAAACCCAATAAGAATCAGGAGAAGATCAAATTCTTAATTCACTTTCTTTTTCCTCAAAACTCATACAACTTCTTTTGATTCTTCAATTCTACAAGACTTCAAGGCAACAAGTTAGCACTCCAATTTCAACAAACCATATGTCATTATCAGTATTCCAATTGACTCATTCAAAGCAAAAACCATATTAGAAAACTTTGACTCAATCAATCAAATTCACATCATTCTCAATCACCATATCAACATCTATACATTCTCTCAGCCTTTCATAAGGCAACACATTATGCTCACTTGCTACACAACCAATTACCAATCCTTCAAATTCTTGTATACATCATATCCTCAAGGAAACAAAACACTTATTCTAAATCAGATTCCAAAATGTCAATAACCAAACTTCAATCATTGAAAATAATCTAAACTTCTCAAATAGCACCAATTCATTTTCCTTACAAGTAAAACTAACAAATACCAATCCTTCTTGCTATCAACTAGTTAATCAGTCCTTCAAGACACAAGATTCATCATGTTTTGAGAGAAATCAATTCAATACATCAGTGTATAAATATCAGATCTGTCTGCTCTGTAAAGATACCAAGACACACAATAGAATCATCATTCTCAAAAAAATATGCACTTCCTTTACAACATTATTCAAGAATAAATTCTATTGTAACTCCATCCAAATGACAAGGTTCAAGTATTTAAGGTCACTCACTTCCCTGCACACACAGATCTCCATTGTCCATGAAATCTAAACATTAATTAGCAATAGACCTCCATACCCTAGATCAGGTGAACCACTCACACTAGGTTCAAAACCAAGATCCAAAGGCACATTTAGAGACCTCTTAATGCCCATATCATCATATCAAAAACTTAGAATGATTTATACTGGAGAAACTAGCATATTTTAGACTATACGCCCAAGAAAGGCTACTAGAATAGGGCTATTTTACAAAGCATCCACCTTTTTTCCAACTCCAAATTGTTAGAAAACCTCAAAAAGTCAAATTAAAGGTCACAAAACACCAGATTTATCCACTTTCAAAGATTGAAAGACCCATTTAGAAAGTGTATTAACAAACCCTTAATTTTAGGCTGGAAACACCCAAAACAGTGAGGGTTTTGTGATTATCACCCTTACAAGCCTCCAATACTCTAGAAAACCATTGAAACATGCTCCATTATGTCTATGAATTCCTTTAGAAACATCTCCTTGGACATGCATACGTTATTTCTCCAATACCCTGCTGGAAACCTTCATTTTCAAGAGGAAAACTCATAAAATTAACTTTAAATCAGCAACACATCACCATATTCTTGATACCCTGCACTCACACAAAAAAAAATCACATAAAGGACACCCCACTTGTCCCATCCCACCATTTCTACTCTGCTTACATCGGTGGGATGGGCCTTAAACTTCTTTAGGGACTCAAAATCACAGTGAAACTAACTCTGCCTGAGACACAGGATTGTCTTTGATTCTTTTACTGCTTAAAACTAAATTTTAGAATCTTTGACAATGAAAATTACTCTTTCTCAAATTATATTACACAAGAACTAACTCTTGGATGTTACCAAATTAGCAATACAAGTTAGGAGAAATAGAAAGAATGCTTGATAACTCAAAAAAATAGGGCTTTTATTCAATATTTTGTTACAAGAATTTCAAGATTCTGCTCTTCCACACCTTTCCATGATTTTTATAAATTTTTCCCTCTTAATAAATTCCTTTTATAACTTCTCATCAGTTCAAACTACCTCTTATCTCCTAATATTCTTGATTTATGCCTTTTTGTTTACATAATATTTCATTATTTGCATTTTTTTGCATTTTCACCTCCTAGTGACTTCTTTTATGATTTGATTACATTCAAATTAGCCTTTTCATGGCCTTGACACAAAAATTTAGACTTGAACATGTAAATTTAACATATTAGCCTTTTGAAGGAATTTACACGATCTAGGTGCTCTTGCACCAATATATATGTTGAGATTTTTTTCTTTGCATACATTCGGCCAAGAATAAATATGTTTATCAATTGACAATATTGCAATAATTTTTACATGTTCGACATATTTCAGGTGAAACACCACAAGGATATGTGGTGCAATGGTCATAAATTTTGAATCAAAAAGTTGGATGACACAAAGAAAACTTGTGTTTCTGGTATAACTGCAGTCTTTCAGGTGACTAATGTTTCATCTAGAAGCGACATACATCCAAAAGTCTCAGAAAATCGATACTATGGGATTTTGGATGATATATCGAGGTGACTTTAAGTCCTTCAAATTAGTTATGTTCATTGCCCCATGGTAATAAAGCAATGATTGGAATGAAATGATCCCGAGAATCATATTTGAACATGATAATATCACCATGGTTACAAGGTCGACTGGGCGAGCTGGAAATGAGCCCTCTATGTTCTTCCAAGCCAACGTGGAGCAAGTATTTTCCATCATAGGTTTCAAGTAAACCGGTTGGCCATTTGTTGTTAGATATGATCCAAAGAGGAAGGTCGGTAAAGTATGTAATGTGGGTGGAAGAAGAAGATACCAAGAACTAGAAGATGACGTAGATGATGATCAGGATCAACAATTAGTTGATGATGTCCCTGACGAAGATGTCGAAGAGGAGGAACTAGATCATGATGATGTAGGAGTTAATGTTCATGAAGATTATATTTGTGTGGATGATGACATTATTGAAACTGATATCGATGACGATGATGATGATATGACCAACTTACAATGTCAACTGGATCGATGATAAGCAAAACAAAGATCGGATGAAGAAGAAGATCAATGACATTGAAATGTATGAGTTATGTGATTATATTATCTATTTGATATTAGTTTCTTGATAGAATTATATTTGACTTATGTGGCTACATAATTAATTCATGATGTTTACATTGACATATGTATGAGTTATGCGATTATATTATCTATTTGATATTAATTTCTTGATAGAATTATATTTGATTTATGGGAGATTTGATTTTATAAAATTTTATCCATGTGCAAACCTAATGGGTTGTTTATGAACACTGAATATAAATGATATACACACATTAATACACACATTATTATTAATATTACACACACACATTAATATATATATATATATATATATATATATATATATATATGTATATATGTATGTATGTATGTATATGTATTTGAAAATGAAAGTATGAAATGCAACATGGAGCCTCCCAAATTGCAAATATATCGAAATCTATATCTATGTATATAAATGTGTATTTCTAAATGCAAGTGTAAATGCAAAGAGCATATGGTTTTGTAGCGTTATAGATACAACATATCCATAAATTAATGTAATTGAAATTCTAAAGTCTTCAACACATATAATTCAAACTGTCAAGCACAAAAAATGTTTACAACTTGTGTAAACATGCAAGTGAATAATTGAAAAACTCTTCTTGAGATAGAATGGCAATTCTAGTTATGTGATTCTTCTAATTAATCCAACACACACTTACCAATTATTGTGATTGATTAAAATATTTTAATCCCTACTTGAGAGAACCAAATAACTAGATCACACATATATAGCAAATGTACAATGATAAACAGAGTATAAACTTGTTATATCAATTTAAACAATATAGAGAAGCATCAGAATGGAGACAATCAAATAACTACATAAATTTAACAAACAAATGATACCAAAATCTTAATCTGCGACTTAGATATCTTCATTTACTCCATCAAAATACATGCATTTGAGTCTCTATATATGAAAGCATTTTGCTAGAAAGCTATCTACTGAATATCTCCTAACGCCTATATTTGTTGCATTACTATGGAACAGATATAAATACATCAAAACTTGGAAGGGACACGTCCCTTCACAAATGTTTTATTTTACTTAACTAATTAAAACAAGAGATTAGGCTCTATTTAGCCATAGACGAACATTTGATAAATGATGTAGATAATCTTGCCATTGATGAGTATCAGCATCTCCTAATGCGTTCCTGGCCGATATTTCCACCTTTATCATCCTTTCGTTCTGCTCACAGCTCTCGTCCAATGTCGAATCCTTCCCTGTAGCATTTTCCAAAATTCTCTACAGCATCAATTCACATTCTTTGATCCACTTGGATTTCTCTTTCAACTTTTCTCCATCTACAAATAGTGTAAGCAGTCCCATATTCATAACATCAACTAGCTTGTTTGCATCTTCTCACAGTTCCTCATAAAGGTCCCTATGTTTCTTTATAATATGGCCACCCATACCAATGGCCACACTATCAGGAACATCTCCTTCATTTAATTCTCGGAGATTTTCTTGAATCCTTCCATCAATTCTCTTGTGTTCTTGCCATGTAACATGGTTCTTTGAATATGCTCCCCATAGCTTTTTCAACCAAATCATTAAGTTGGCCTGCCTTTTTCTAATTATTGCAGCGAGTGTATCATATTTACCTTGTGAATATGCAGTTGACTCATCCCAATGATCTTTTACCTGTGATCTTTCACCATGTGTTGTTAATTTAGGAGGCCCCATTGTGACTCCTAGCATGTCCTTCAAATGATCATTTTCTTTCATGATCCTTTCATTACTCATTTTGTACATTTCCTTTTCTTTGATCAACATTTGTATTTGGGCTTTATTTAGTTTTGCCACATTAATCCCAATGTTTGCAGTCACCACAAGATCTACCTCTCCAACCTTCAGAGTCATGACATGTCCAAATGTGTTCTCGGTATCAATCACCACTGACTTTCTATGAGGTGGATACAAGGCCCATATCATGAGTGTTCCTTCATCCGAGTTATATTTGGATCCAGCATATATTTTTGTCACCCCCTCTGGACTAAGTTTGTGTGTGGCACTATTATCCTTTAAGAAGCTATCAAAGACCAATGCAAAATTCAAATCTAGCCCTGGAAAGATCATAACTCCAACATTCTCTAACATTTTCCTTCCTTTATCGGGGGTCATATTAGCCATTTCTTTATCCATAGTTAATTTCAAATTAGTAGCTACTCCTCATTGCTTGGTGTAATATTATCAACTTTCTCCCTTATCTCCTTTCCATTTTGTTAATTATACAAGAAAGATCTGAATTCTGAAGAATTCACAAATTCATTGTCTGCTACAAATGACCTATATGCCATCTCTCTGGTGTCTGTATCTTGGCTCTCTTCAACACTTGGTTCTCTAGGAGGACAGTTGTAATCTTGAGTTTTTAATCTGGAAATCCTACTGGGTAGGTCTCGTGGCATATCTTCTCCAAATTCCTCATCTCTAGAAAAAGGGAACCCTATATCCGGCAACCCTTGGTTGTATTCCTCCACCACTCTCTTTGCTTCCTCTGCCTCCAAATTTCTAATCATGTCATCAAACTGATAAGGCATGTGATCATATCCTCCAAAATTTATCCTTTGTCTAGCAGAATTGATATATCCCTCTGGATCAAAACCTTTTCTTGGTGGACCCTTATTCATATTATATTGCATTAATTTGTCAAGGATCAAATCATATCCTTCCTTTGCAAGCACAGTAAAATCAGCAAAGCACAGAGTACTAGGCATAAATGTCTATTTCCCGAATGAACCAAAATTCATGAAACTAGAAAAATCCATTTGTCTTACAATTTCCAAATATGCAATCCTATCCGAGACTATTTTAGGCAAAATGAATGGAGAATCCTCAAAACCAAACACCCTTACAATAGTAGCATCTTCCAAGCAATACCAGTCTCCCCAATTGTGATCAATTGGTCCATTAAAGTCCTTAGGTCTGAGGAAGCATTTTATTTCATCAAACAATGAGTGCGCACAAGGATGATTGTAGAATTCATATACTGGATTTACAAAATATTCTTCAAAATACAGGTAACTGGAATTAGAAAACCTACTGTCCCAAATGGCAGTCCATAATTAAATGGGTAACAATTTTCCCTCTTTATCAAACTATGAAACCTTCAAATTTTCTAGCCAAATCCCTAACTCTTGTTCGAAGTACAATACTAGATGTATTAAAAGAGAATAATGCCTAAGGTGCAGAACAAGGGATTTATTCTTGATTGCCACCAATGCTAAGTCGAGTTCCTTGGAGACAAATGAAGCATAGTCCAAAAACCTAGAATTATGACATTGAATGTCAGCTGCAATTACCATGGGAACAATGGACATATACTCAAGAACTTCCATACCCAATACTTGTCCTACCGAGAAATAGGTATATCTCATATAGGGCTCGAATAAGTCCACATGGACTGGAGGCCCATCACCATTGTCAAGTGGGACAGTTTTACCATCCTGTTTAATTTTATGTAAGGGCAACCTCCAACCCTTGTAAGTGGTGTCCATTCTCCAAAACTCCTTTTCCAACTCTTCATTCACAATTTTCTCATTACTCCACCCTTCCAACTTAAAAACCTCACTTATTGAAGCCTTTGATATGTATATGAAGGGTTTCCCAGATGGTCCGCATATGGCCTTAAGTTTTGAGTCATACTGGGTGGCCAAAAATTTTACCAACTTTGTATTGACAAACACATTAGGGAAAACCATCTTTCCCAAATTTAGATGCCACAGATTACAAACTAGCTCAAAACGATCTCTTCGGTGAAAGTGGAATCTAAACAATTCATAGCATCTTATTGGGGTCCAAATGTCTCCTATGTGCTTGCATTTGTCATCCAATTTTTCCACTTCCACCCTCAATTGCGCAGAGCGCCTACCTCTGGGCCCAGATCCAGGCAATTGGTCAATTAAATCCTGATTCAACTTTCGTTCAGCACCCTTCGGCTCAATTCTAGACTCAACTTTCTGCTTCTTACTCTTAGGGTGACTGCTCTCACTTTTTTTCTACCTTTCAACTTCCCCGAGTTGGTGGCTTCCATATTACTCGCTTAAAATTGCAGAAATGAAAAATTTAAAATGCAGAGGACTTACTGGTTTTGATTGAGGTCTTTCAACTGAAACAATTCTTTGGTCCTTTGTTTGTCTCCTCATTTCCTTCGCTACCAATTCGCAACAATGTTCATTTTTCAATGATTTCCTTTCAATTTATGAAATTACCTGTACTCTATGGCGCCATTAATGTTTTAACTCCAGGCACAAATGTAATAGATTTTTGAATTCCTTACTGTCACATCAAATGAACTGGTCAGCAAGACACCTTCAAAATTTGGGTGATCTATACATTAGGCCCCAACCAATGTTCACTGAATACTCTGTTGATCAGGGTAACACTCTACACATTTGACCGATGTTAACATGTGTCCTGTATACATCGCCAAGAGTCACCCTGACAATCATTTTGGTTCATTTGTTTCTTCATCAACCTATCTTTTAGTATTGCTAACACATTCAGTGGTTCCTCTGATGTTATAATTCTCGCCGATAACACATCAAATGAACTGGTCGGCATGACACCTTCAAACTTTGGGCGATCTATACATTAGGCCCCAACCAACATTCACTGAATACTCTGTTGATCGGGGTAACACTCTACACATCTGACCGATGTTAACATTTGTCCCATATACATCGCCAAGAGTCACCTCGATAATCATTTTGGTTCATTTATTTCTTCATCGGCCTGACTTTTAGTATCGCTAACACATTCAGTGGTTCCTCTGATGTTATAAGTCTCGCCGATAACACATCAAATGAACTGGTCAGCAAGAAACCTTCAAAATTTGGGCGATCTATACATTAGGCCCCAACCAACATTCACTGAATACTTTGCTAATCAAGGTAACACTCTACACATCTGACCGATGTTAACATTTGTCCCGTATACATCGCCAAGAGTCACCCCGACAATCATTTTGGTTCATTTGTTTCTTCATCAGCCTGACTTTTAGTATCGCTAACACATTCAGTGGTTCCTCCGATGTTATAAGTCTCGCCGATATCTTTTCTTTTGGTCTTGAATATGTCACCAGAACTCCTGTCGATATCCTCCTATCGGTGTAACTTAGCAGATCGGGTGAACATTCAGGATTTACACTGATTGCACATGTCTCGCTGATATATTCCCAGTGCTCCTATCAGTGAAAGAAATGATGGTCTCGCCAATGAAACTTCATCGATGAGACTTAACGTTCGAGCCAGCATATATTTTTCATGTCGAGATGACTTGTCTTTCTGATAAATTATCTTCATCGATGAGACCATAAGCCAATCTCCCCAATATGTCTTATTTAGTAATCATAATCGCTACAACAATTTTGATGTCTCATCGATGTGCTAAAAAGTGCTTGTAACCCATAATAGGTCGGGAAGACCCATACTAGCTCATGTCGATGTGATTTGTTTGCCACAATATCTTCGATCAGAAGGATTTTTAGGAGTAGAAAAAGGTGACCATGGGTAATTCTATTCTGTAGGGCCAATTACATCCTTTTCTGACTCAAAATGTAGTTAATAATTATTTAGAAATTTACATGAGTAAATCATTATAAAATTTTGAAAAAATTTATAGTTCCAATAGACCCTTCTTCATGTTGTATTGCAGCAATTTTTTTAGAACCATATCATATCCATCCCTTGCTAATATAGTGAAATCATCGAAGAAAGGAAGAGAGGTGGAGATAGAGAGTCGATGGATAGGGGGATATGGAGGGAGAGATGGTGAGAGATAGATAAGGGGAAGGAGACAAAGGGATATAGATAGGTAGAGGAGGAGAGATAGAGAAGAGGGGGAGAGATAGAGAAGAGGGTGATATAGAGAGATAGAGGGGGATGGTGAAAGAGATAGAGAGATCATGATAGAGGTAGAGAAACATATGGATAGAAAGAGATAGAGAGAGGACTGAGAGGGAGATAAAAAGAGAAATAGAGATAGAGATATAGAGTAGGAGAGATGGAGCTAGGGAGAGATGGAGTGAATAATAGAGAAAGGGGGGAGAGGGAGAGATAGCTCAATAGATAGAGGGGGGAAGAGGGAGTGACATAAATAGTGGGAGATATAGAGAGATAGAGATAGAGATATAGGGAAGAGAAAGAGAGATGGAGATATATGGGAAGAGAAAGGAAGAGAGGTGGAGATAGAGAGTTGATGGATAGGGGGGATAGGGAGGGACTAGAGATGGTGAGAGATAGAGAGGGGAAGATAGAGAGGGGGAGGGAGAGAAAGGGATATAGATAGGTAGAGTAGGAGAGATAGAGAAGTGGGGGAGAGATAGAGAAGAGGGTTTAGGGTTTAGGGAGAGATAGAGAGCAACAAGGAGAGATATATCAATCATGCTCCCTATATCTCTTTATCTATCTCTATCTCTCTTTATCTTCCCTCTCTCTCTATATTTTCTTCCTATATTTATCTTTGTCTCCTTAAGTGTGCAATGGGTACATTGAAGAGGTCTTAAAGGAGAATTATCATATCTTTAATCAAATGGCATGCTACCTTGAGCATAACTCCCCAAGGACACATGCCATCCTTGGATTGTTGACATGAAACAACCAATAAAAATTTAGTTTCTCTTTTCCCTCTCTCTCTTTTCCTATGTATCTCTTATATTTCTCTCTCTCATGCTCTCTCTCTCTATCAGCTCTCTCTCTCTATCTATCTATCTAAGTTCATCTCTTTCTCTCATTCTCTGTATTTTTAGTTTCTATATCTCTTTCTATTAGCTAATAGGCTACATATATTGTGAGATTTGAGCTTGAAACAAATCTCATGCCTGGAAACCACTATTGTTTCATATTTATATAGAGAGGGGGAGGGAGAAAAAGGGATGTAGATAGGTAGAGGAGGAGAGATAGAGAAAAGGGGGAGAGATAGAGAAGAGAGTGATATAGAGAGATAGAGGGGGATGGTGAAAGAGATAGAGAGTCGATGGATAGGGGGATAGGGAGGGACTAGAGATGGTGAGATATAGAGAGGGGGAGATAGAGAGGGGGAGGGAGAGAAAGGGATATAGATATGTAGAGGATGAGAGATAGAGAAGAGGGGTAGAGATAGAGAAGAGGGTTTAGGGTTTAGGTTTTAGGGAGATAGAGAGCAATAGGGAGAGATATATCAATCACGCTCCCTATATCTTTATCTATTCATCCTTATCTCTTTATCTCTCTACATCTCTCTATCTCTTTGTCTCCCTTTCTATTTGTATGTTTCTCATTATCTCCCTCTCTCTCTATATTTTCTTCCCTATATTTATCTTTGTCTCCTTAAGTATGAAATGGGTGCATTGAAGAGGTCTTGAAGGAGAATTACCATATCTTTAATCAAATGGCATGCTACCTTGAGCATAACTCCCCAAGGACACATGTCGTCCTTGGATTGTTGACATGAAACAACTAATCAAAATTTATTTTCTCTTTTCCCTCTCTCTCTTTTCCTTTGTATATCTTATATTTCTCTCTATCATTCTCTCTCTCTCTCTCTCATCTCTCTCTCTCTCCCTATCTATCTAAGTTCATCTCTTTCTCTCATTATCTATCTTTTTAGTTTCTATATCTCTTTCTATTAGCTAATAGGCTACATATATTGTGATATTTGAGCCTGAAACAAATCTCATGCCTAGAAACCACTATTGTGTTGTTGTCTTTATATAGAGAGGGGGAGATAGAGAGGGGTAGGGAGACAAAGGGATATATATAGGTAGAGGAGGAGAGATATAGAAAAGGGGGAGAGATAGAGAAGAGGGTGATATAGAGAGATAGAGGGGGATGGTGAAAGAGATAGAGAGATCATGATAGAGAGTCAATGGATAGGGGGGATAGGGAGGGACTAGAGATGGTGAGAGATAGAGAGGGGGAAGATAGAGAGGGGGTGGGAGAGAAAGGGATATAGATAGGTAGAGGAGGAGAGATAGAGAAGAGGGTTTAGGGTTTAGGGTTTAGGGAGATAGAGAGCAGGGAAAGATATATCAATCCGCTCCTATATCTCTATCTATTCATCCTTATCTATTTATCTCTCTACCTCTCTCTATCTCTTTGTCTCCCTTTCTATTTGTATGTTTCTCATTATCTCCCTCTCTCTCTATATTTTCTTCCTATATTTATCTTTGTCTCCTTAAGTGTGTAATGGGTACATTGAAGAGGTCTTAGGAGAATTATCATATCTTTAATCAAATGGAATGCTACCTTGGCATAACTTCGCCAAGGACACATGCCATCCTTGGATTGTTGACATGAAACAACCAATCAAAATTTAGTTTTCTTTTCCCTCTCTCTCTTTTCCTTTGTATCTCTTATATTTCTCTCTCTCATGCTCTCTCTCTCTCTCTCTCTCCCTATCCTTTAGGTTCATCTCTTTCTCTCATTCTCTATCTTTTTAGTTTCTATATCTCTTTCTATTAGCTAATAGGCTACATATATTGTGATTTGTTTGAAACAAATCTCATGCCTAGAAACCACTATTGTGTTGTTTTCTTTATATAGAGAGGGGGGAGAAGGGATATAGATAGAGTAGAGGAAAAGAGATAGAGAAAAAGGGAGAGATAGAGAAGAGTGATATAGAGATAGAGAGGGGATGGTGAAAGAGATAGAGAGATCGTGATAGAGTCGATGGATAGGGGATAAGGAGGGACTAGAGATGGTGAGAGATAGAGAGGGGAGGGAGAGAAGGGATATGAATAGGGGAGAGATAGAAGAGGGTTTAGGGTTTAGGGTTTAGGGAGATAGAGAGCAATAGGGAGAGATATATCAATCACGTTCCCTATATCTCTATCTATTCATCCTTATCTCTTTATCTCTCTACCTCTCTCTATCTCTTTTTCTCCCTTTCTATTTGTCTCTCTCATGCTCTCTCTCTATCTCTTTGTCTCCCTTTATATTTCTCTCTCTATCAATCATGCTATCTCTCTCTCTCTCTCTCTCTCTCTCTCTCTCTCTCTCTCTCTCTCTCTCTCTCCCTATCTATCTAAGTTCATCTCTTTCTCTCATTATCTATCTTTTTAGTTTATATATCTATTTCTATTAGCTAATAGGCTACATATATTGTGAGATTTGAGCTTGAAACAAATCTCATGCCTGGAAACCACTATTGTGTCATTGGAAAAAATGTTTCAATTGCCATTTAATGGTAAACCAGTTATAGTGTAATGGTAAAACCCTCTAAAATATTAGGTAAAAGCCTATATATACTATTATATAATAATAAATATAATTATATTATATATAATCTAATCTAATATTACTATTATATTAATTATATTTTGCATTGGGATTACACCAAGGAAAATATAGAATATATATCTTTCATGAAGAAAGAACATGAATGTCTATTATTAATCTACAAGAATGAGCAACAAAATATAAATCTAATATAGCTAATATATATTTAACTAATATATACTTAACTATATTGTGGAATATTAAAACCTAGCTAAATGGCGCCATAATTTTCAATTTAATTAACATACTCTAAAACCTAACGAAACCAAGTTGTAGCTCGTCAAATTGGAGAAGTGAAAGTTTAATACTAGTGTCGAGGAAGATTTTGGAGGAGTGAAAACAAGGTCAATACCAACACTGAGGAAGAGTTTGGAGTTAAAACAAGGTCAATACCAGCGCCGACGAAGAGCAGAGGAGTGAAAACAAGGTCAATACCAGCGCCGAGGACAAGATTGAGGGAACTCAGGGAAAATCGACGACCAAGGGACAATGAGTACTGTAAGTTTGGCACCCCCATTCTCTTTAACCTGCAATTTTCATGCCTAGCTTCCAAAGATCTTCTCGTACATTGGCACCCCCAAAGGTCTAGGATTTCATCACACATAGCCTTCATCGCATGATTCTGAAGCAATTGTAGACTTAGTCCAAGTATATTCTAGGCTAAGCTAGATCTAATGAATGGAAATAGAGGCATACAATTCTTCTTTAATACCTCCACCACAAACATATGCAAGGAAAGGTCTCCTCCCTTCTTGGTAGTGATAACCTCCTCCACACACAGTCCTTAAAAATTATGAATAGAGGAATATAATCTTTCAATAACTCAAATTTAATTCTCTCCTACCTTATGCAATTAGTCATTTTATCCTTACAAACATTTATAGTGATTACTAGAGGCACATAGACCAATTATTCATAATAGAAGAATTTGACCATACTTTTCCAATGATGGCATTATGAGAAAACCTTAGGTTAAATGAATAATTCCTAGCTAAGTTCTTTAAATCATGTCCAACTATATAAGAGAAGATCGATGCTATGTGTACTTGGATACCATGGAGAAAGGCTCTTTGGTCTCTTTCATCAATCAAGGTATTGTTAAATTTTAACACCTAAAAGTGAGAATGAAGAATCTTTCCTAGGATGGTGGACATCCCATTATAGCTCTTAGAGTTGTTAGAGATATTTGTGTTTCGAAGTAGAGATTGGACCATCAAATAGTGTCACCATGACTCTACCAATATATCCATCAAATTGACAAACCATGACTTAACAACCACAAATTCACAAGAAAATTGCTCATGTAAGCCCTAGGGCATCAATTCAATTCCAAGTTTCTTGCTTTAACATAACCCTAAATGAAATGAACCTCTATCATACCCTATTGCACATCAATCCACTGAGTTATAGTTCCAAAATAGTGGGTGGATTGGTGGATGTCATTTCTATTTAGCCCTCAAACCCTTACACAGGAAAAATAGGGTAGTCCATGTATTTGATTGTTTTCTCCCACAAGACAATGATCTCAAAGCATATCAAGCTTGTATGAACACATATATTTATCTACACCAATGATCTCAAAGCATTTCAAGCTTGTACGGATCCATACAACACAAAAGAACTTCAGAAAAATAGTAAAAACATAGAAAATTGCTTCAAGAATGTGGTATTTGATATGAAATGTTGGTATCAACAATTGCAATGGGATGGGAATACAATATGATAGAAGTGGGATAATAAATGTGTCGTTTGAAGCATCAAACCAATATGCAAAGATGAAAGAAAGTGTGAACCCCTTAAACTAAAAAAGTTTCTTTTAACTTTAAGTTTGTTGGGTAGCCAATTCTTTTAAGTTATCAAATCCTACCATCATACATAATGAAAATGTTGTTTCAAATGACTATGAGCATTAACTTTCACTATTTGAAGATGTTGAAACCTTGTCATAGAGAACTAGAACATTGATGCAACCACTCATCCTACCTTAAAACATACCAAAAGTCTCCTAGAAATTAGACATAGGAAGATTTAAGATGACTTAAACAATTTTTATTGCCAAAGCATAAACTTATGATGACTTAACCAAGCCTAGTACACACTCCCTCCCCATTAACCACTTAGACATATGGAAATTCAATGTAAATTTTCTGCTATTTTTAGTCATGTAGGTGTCCAATAAACCACTTGGTGGTGTTTCCCTTCAAGTTTATTTACTTGAATGAAGAGAAAAAGTCCTTTGATTACAATTACATAATACATTTGAGGCCTTGGTTGTGTAATTGGTGGACCATAGTCACATTTAACACTTGTTATAAAGTTTTGGAGTTTAAAGGTTAAGTAGATTTGATTTGTGATGGACACATTTGGATGGTAGTAACAATAACTTGCAATCTATCAAGACTTGATTACCTTATAACTAGTCAAATTCTAGTGATGAAATGATAGATTTATCATAATGTCACCTTGGGATCACATCACCATGAAAGAACTTCATCTAACATCCTTATGAGTGCAGTTACCACCAAATAGGTATTTGTCAGATTTGTCTTCCTCAAGTGAGGGATATTCAAGAAGAGAAGAGGAAAGTGAGACATGTAATAGGTCTAAAAGAGTGAGATCAACTAGAGGTCAAAATATTAGAAGAAAATTTTGTAAACGCATGGAATTTTTTCTTGCTGAAGGGGGGTCATGTTCTTATGATGATGAGAGCATAGGCGACATCGAGGTTCCCTTGAGGTACAAACATCTACATAAACAATGGGTACCCAAGGAACTTCCTCCAATAAACACTAATTTTTGTGTCAATGAGAGGATATATCGCATAGCACCATCGTCATTACATGGTTTGGGCTTATTTTGCCTAGACGGCATAAAGGTTCGTTACGACAAAGTTACTGAATTGATGGAGTATGTTGGACCCTGTTACAGTTACAAAGATTAGATGTAGCTGGTTCAATATACATGAAGTATGCGTAGGTATGCACTGTCAGCAAATAATATACAGCTAAAAGATAAGGATCAAAATAAAGGAGTGGCTATGTACATTGACAGAAGGCCAAAAGCATCAGGGAATATTGCAGGGTTTATAAATAGTACATGACTTGGGTCAAGAAATAAGCAACCCAATTGCATATTTGAGGCGAGCGAGGGAAATAGTGTATTCGTATGTGCAATAAAATAAATAACTGCAAGGGAATAGTTACTAATCGATTACAATTTGAATCGCTTAGTTACAAACACAGTTACTATGAGGGTAGTACGTACTATGTACCATTTTACCCAACCTCCGATTAATGACTCCAATATACCATTTTATTCTTATGTTTTTTTTCGTAAGTCTATTGGTTTCATTTCGGTAATGCTTTTTTATATTTAATTTTTGTCACAGTGGAACATTGATCATACGGGGAAGGATCCGGCCCAAGGCACAGATCACGATGCATCTTCATCCGCTTCTACCTGACAAGTTTACCTCATTGTAATTGTACAAATTAGATACAAGAAATTTTTTTTATTTTTTATGTTTTTTTCATAAGTTCCTTGGGTTAATTTCGATAATGTTTTTAATATTCTTGATGCAATCGGCCGATCGGGGAAAGGAACCAGCAGTAGAGGAGAACATCCATAGGGAGGTGAAGTCAATATTATGTGATGATGACATCACATATTCAGCAAGCCCTCTTGATATGTTAAGGAAGACCCAAAAAAAATGCAATGAAGAAATCCTTAAGTTGATATTCATAGTGCCTCGAACAGATGAGATAAGAGAGAGGGTTAAAATATTGACTGAGAGAGCACAAAACTTGCAAGTAAGCTATCATGAGGTATTTAATTACAACATAAGTTCATTCATGGTTTTATATTTTGTACTCTTTTATGTCATGAACTAAAATATATGTTGTTTTTATAGGATTATTTGCATCCTCATGATGTTGTTGGCCATGATCAGGGTACTGCAGGTGTTGCTCGAGGAGTAGGGGTTGGTACAAGTGTCGATCATGATCTTCCTGTGCATACATCGCATCATCCGACCCCATCATTTGTGCCTATATTTTTGTCTCAAATGTCAACAACACATAGCATGCAGGCATCGAGTAGTGCACCCTCTCGCAGCGAACACATGCCAGAACATGCGTCAGGACATGTACTTGGGGATGCAGAGGCCACAACTAGTACTGGTGATGTTTTAATAGCATTTCCTGGATCTTCCTGTATTACTAGTACGGGAACATTGTTGGTCACATTTGTGGTGACCGAGGATTTCATTCCCATAAAGATAGAGGTCCCAGGTACTTTAAAATGTTTTAATTATTATTATATATAATCCAATTAAAATTTACTTATTGATCACTCTTTTTAGACTAATGATCCCATGATCATTTTGCAGGAAATGATGTTTTTTATAAACATCTAAGTGACTACATTGGAGCTCTTCGGGCCCACCATACGTACACGGTGGAATGCCCAAAATGCAGATTTAAAAGATGAGCTCATTAACCATTTAGTTGTGATGTTCGGTGATAAAATATTCAACCGAACGAAGGTCCTTAAGAAAGTTGGTACCTATCTAAAGTATGTGAGGAACCAATATAGGTCACATTTAGAGAAGAACAAAAAGTATGAGTGTCCCCCCATGATTCTGGAGAGGGAGTGGAAGGACCTAGTGCCAAATGGAAAGGAGAAGGCTGAAAAGAAAAAAGGAAAGACACCACTGGGCCAAGGAAGGTATGTGATACTATCAACAATGTAATTATATACTGATTACTCTTTCTTTTTACATAATCTAACGTATTTCAAACTTTTCATAGGTTGCCCGACACATCAAAGGAAACAAAGGCAAGACTAGAAAAACATGGGCAGCACAAACTTGGCTCTGGTGGTTATATGAAATTAGTCGCATAAATTGTAAGTATCAATAAATGAAATATTGCATCCAAATGATAAATTGCAAACAATTTTGGTTTTATCACACCATAGAAGCAAAATTCATGGTCTTATGCAAAAATGCAGGGCTCTGAATTCAACAAAGTGCCCACAGAAGAGAACCTGAAGATTGCCTTCCAGCAAGGCTATGGAGTCGTGGCTAAATGCCTAAGAGTCTTGACTGGGCAAACACAATCTTCCACTGCATCCGACAGGCAGGTAAATAAACTCAATAAAGTTTATTTAAAATTGAATACTTGTGCAATCTATTAAATATTAATTTCCACCATAAAGTAATGATGTGCCTATTTGTTTTAAACAAACAAGCAATGATAATACTGCACATGACATTGGAATGCAACCTGGTGAGGGTGGAACACAACCTGCAGATGAAGGTCATGGTGTGCATCCTGGTACTAGATGTATTCATGTGCTATACAAAACACAATATGTATTAATACAATTAAACATCTTTAATTGCAATTGGTGTATTAATTAATGTAACCTTTTGTGTTTCAACTTTAGAGCATGTAGAGCGTGATCAACATGTTGAGCATGATCAGGCTAGAGAAGATCGGGAACATGATGTGGCCCCATCAGGTAAAGAGGACAACTCTAATGTTCTTTTAAACATATTTAATTGCAATTGGTGTATTAATTAATGTAACCTTTCGTGTTTCAACTCCATATCACAATTTAGAGGGTGTTCATCATGTTGAGCATGAGGCTATAAGAGATTATCAGGAACATGATGTGGCCCCATCAGGTAAAGAGAACCACTCTAATGTTCTTTTAATTAATGAAATACTTGTAACAATAATAATAGAACATATCAATTTAACATTTCTTTGTTATTGCAGCAGACCCCCCCTTGTAGCGGCATCCACATCATGAGTACATGACTAGGCATACATTAAGATCACAAACAAAGGGAAAAAAAACTGAAGGGGGTACAGATGATTTAGAAAATGATACTCCACTTAAGCTTTTTTTAGCTTCAAAAAATAAACAAAAAAAAAATGATTGTAATCATATTATGAATGAATGTGAATATGTTAATGAATGAATGTTATATGTTAATGAATGAATGTTATATGATAATGAATGAATGTTATATGTTATTAATGGATGAATGAATGATTAATGTTATATGATCGGGTATGGGGAATTGAGAGTGATGTGAGGGGGGGGTAAATGAGCTTCCACTGTCACATGGTTGGCCCTGATAAGTAGAGAATATTAAACTATTCTCGAAACAAAGAGAAGCTCAATAAGGTAATGAACTTTTGAATATAAGAAATGCATCATTTGAAGCATCAAACCAATATGCAAAGATGAAAGAAAGTGCTAAATTTTCACTATGGTGGCAGAAAAATGATTCTTTATACCCTAATGCCTTCATTTTCCAAGCCAATTTCTCCTGCTTTGCATAGCTCTGCCATGTTTGTGGATGTGATATGACTCCTACAGAAAAAACATGTACCATTTTACGGCCTTCAATCCAACTACATCCAAGTATCTTTTTAATTCCTCTATCTTTCATCAATCTTTTTACTATTTGAACCTCGTACAAATGTTTTAGATGAAGAACCCATTATTGTGAAATGTGCCTCCAGTTGAGTAAATTGAATCCATGCTCTGTATCATAATTTGAAGTTGTTTCCATTCCAATGTTTTGAGTTTAGTTTTTTTGTTTGTATGGCTTTCTATGAATACCACATTGTGTTGTGTGTGGATTTGGTTTCAAAGCTCTGTTTCTTTTGTTTTTAGTGGTGACATAACTCTAAAATTTGACTTTTGTGCATAACAGGTTAGTGGAAAAATTGATAACTTTGAAGGGTTTAGAGGCTCGATTGAGATAGATACACGAATATTTGGATCTTGTTGTTGATGGGAGGCTTCCACTTAACCATGAAATTTTGTACCATCTGCAGGTATGCAAAAATTTCTCTACTTACATTCATTCAAGAGGCTAGATTGCTTATCTTTTGTCATATGGTTGGATTAATGTGGCATACAATGTCAATGTGGGCTATAGTTTTTTTAATATGTTCAATTTATGCATAGTTTACAATGAATAGGGGGTGAAAAGGGGCGTGTAAGTTAAAACAACCATCATTAACAATCGTTCTTTATACTATGTTATATTTATTTATTATTCCTAAAATTCTTAAACATATAGACTAGGAAGAGAACTCTATTCAATACATGAGTATGTACTACATATATTGTTGTATCCAAGCCTTATGATCTTGGATATATCTAGGAAGGCCCAAGAAAGGAGTTGCATGTATATAAGCAGTTGATTGGATGTCTGAGAAGTTTTGGAAGAATAACAATACAGGACTTGTACGTGTAACAATAAATAACAATGCACTAGTTTCAATAAGAGTTGCATGGACATGGATATAGACACGAATGTGATTTTTTTCAATGCCCCCCCTTCTGTTGTTATGATATTGATCTTATTACAAGTCCTCTCTATATTTCTATCATTGTATTGAACACTACCTCTGAAACAAAAGCAACATTTTTTCTACTCTCGTACAATTGTTCTTTTTGTAATTCCAATTATTTTCCTATACTACAACTTTTGGAATATTTTGTAAAACTGAATTTATAATTCAGTATGAAAATTCATCCATGTTTTAGAGCTTGCAACCTCAAGATGGATAAATACTATCTCACAAACCTGCACCAGCATTCCTCTTCATTCTTGCAAGGTACTTTGTTGTCCTTTAATACTTTGCTAGTTATTTTATGACATTTGGCTCAATTCCGGAGTGCTATAGCAATCTATTCTATGATCAACACTTAATATAAGTTTATATCAGAAAATACATGTCATGTATGGTGTTTTGTAATGCATGTGAAGCTAACTTGTAATCCTTCAAATAGTCATACCAACAAATAGTTATCATTTCTGTGTTGTCTTCATATAATATAAGTTTATATCAGCAAATAGAAAGAGATAGAGAGAGGACTGAGAGGGATAGAAAGATGTCTTCGTATTGTTGTAATATCTTGTTGAACCTTTCTTGCTGCAATGGGGTTGGAATATTTGTGAGCACTATTATTGTGTGTACTTGCTTGTGTAGGTGCATTTGTGGACTATCAAAAGCACAATTTTTTGTGTGTGGGCAATGATCTTGCAACATTGTTTAGTAGAGACCAAAGCTAGTTTGGCTTGTGCTATTAACTCAAGGAGGTTAAGTTTCCACTTGTCATTATGTATTGTCCATTTTTGTGCCTTAAAATGGTAAATTCCATCATGATCATACACTCATGGTTGTCCAATATAAACAAATTATATCTTTATGTATAATTTTAGTTATCTCCTTCTCCCGATTTTAAATAAGTAATATTATTTTAACCAATAGATGTGTCTAGCAGAATTCACAGACTCCTATGTCTACCTTGAAAGAGCTCACTAATGGAGAGAAGAGGCCATAGAAGACTCTCACTGACAGGCAGCAAGTATATGATTATGACCTTCTGGAGGAGTATCTATCTCTTCTATTTGTATTTCCAGTTATATTACGTTTTTGCTTAGGCACATTATATTATAAAGCTCTGGCAATTTTTTTATTCCCTTACACTATATTTTTTTGTTATTTTGGTTTAAGGAAAATCAAGATGCATTGATCAAGTGTATCACAGAAGATGTTGGCTTTAATAATGGAAGACCTATAGCTGCATGTATCATCTGTAAGTCACTTCTCCAATGGTGTTCATTTGAAGTTGAAAGAGCAAGTGTTTTTTATCGTATCATTCAAACGATTGGTTCAGCAATTGAGGTATCATTGATTCTACATTTCCCTAGTTCTGAGTAGTTTATGTGAATTGGCCCTACAGAATATAATGATTTACTCAAAATTTTATAATGATTTACTCATGTAAATTTCTCAATAATAACTACATTTTGAGTCAGAAAAGGATGTAATTGGCCCTACAGAATATAATTACCCACGGTCACCTTGTTCTACTCCTAAAAATTCTTCTGATGAAAGATATTGTGGCAAACAAATCACATTGGCATGAGCTGGTATGGGTCTTCCCAACCTATTATGGGTTACAAGCACTTTTTAGCACTTCGATGAGACATCAAAACTGTTGTAGCAATCAAGATTACTAAAGAAGACATATTGAGGAGATTGGCTTATGGTCTCATCGATGAAGATAATCTATCGGCAAGACAAGTCATCTCGGCATGAAAAATATATGTTGGCCCAAACGTTTAAGTATCACTAATGAAGTTTCATCGGCAAGACCATCATTTATTTCACCGATAGGAGCATTGGGAATATATCGGCGAAACATAGCGGGTCGGGTAAACATTTAGAACTTACCCTAATGGTATAAGTCTCGCTGATATACTTTCGTGTGCTCTGTCGATGAGACCACAAGTTAGTCCTCCCGATAAATATTTTTAAAAAAAAAACTGCAATGTTTCGTCAAAATTTCGATGACACAATCCGACAAAAAAAAAGTGTGACAAGGTTGCTATAGCTCCAATTCAATTTTGATCTCATTCCAATGGCGAGATCGTCGAACAAATGACGAAAGTTTGTTAGAATATCAAGGAGACTGGCTTATGGTCTCATTGATGAAGATAATCTATCGGCAAGACAAGTCATCTCAACATGAAAAATATATGTTGGCCTAAACGTTTAAGTCTCACCAATGAAGTTTCATCAATGAGACCGTCATTTATTTCATCGATAGGAGCACTGGGAATATATCGGCAAGACATAGCAGGTCAGGTAAACATTCAGAACTTACCCCGATGGTATAAGTCTCGCTGATATACTTCCTCATGCTCATCGATGAGACCACAAGTTAGTCCTCCCAATATAGCTATAGCTCTGACACAATTTTGATCTCATTCTGATGACAAGATCATCGAACAAACGACGAATGTTTGTTTGAATTTCGATGAAACTTGGTCACAATTTCAAAAAACATCTCATGTTGTTCCAATGATTTGGCAGAGGCATGCCACGTGTGTTATGGCTATTGTTCGTCGCTAGATCGACGCAATGTTCGCCGATATTCTGACGAACACAAGGTCCCTTTTTGTGGTGAAAACCGACGAAGTTCAATCATGAATTCAACATTTTGAAGCTCGTCGAGATACTGACGAAAATTTAGTGATGAAAATTTTTCAAGAGATTCGTCAAAATTCTGACAATAATTTGTCGACAATTCAGCAAACATTCATCAGAAAGTGGAGACAAATACAGTAGTGCATGTCATCAATTTTTTGACTGAAGGATTCAATCATCTCCCCGTAGTACGTGTGTGTGTCTAGCTCTATGTCAAAACCTACTTTGTGATTTACCCATGATAATTTGTTGCAGAGTCCCATGAATTCTAAGATTGCTTCATCATTTTCGAATAAATATAAAGTGGTCCTTGTTTTCCAAGTCAATGAGTTGTGGGTATACTAGGCATATTTCATTTGGTCGGTTGCTTGGGATGAAGGATGATGTAGATATCATGAAGAGGGAGTTATTCCCAAATAGGTTAGCAACATCTAGGGGGAATTCATCTAAGGTAGTATCACACGATGTTGGTAACCAAGAGGAAGCCTCAGCCCATTTAGCAGAAGTACCTTTGCTAATAAGGGTAACCTTGCTAGTAGTACAACCTAAGCTAAGATTCTTTAGGAATTTCTCAGGAACAATAGGTTCTAGAAAACCATTGTCATTTTGTCCTAGTTTCTCATTCTTGGTATAGCCCATGCCCTGCATTAGATGTAAGCCTTTGTTATCATCTTCCATGGGAAGAACAGGGACAGGTCTTTCATCTTGATATAGCAATTTAGAGACATCCTTCTCAATTGACATCTTCTTGGTTCAAATCCCCCCACTTGGTGAAGGTAGTAGCTGCCATATTGATTGTTTTAGCCTCTTTATTGTTATATGTGGGCTTCCCATGGGATTGAGGAGAAAGAGGTAATTCTCCCAAGAAAAAGGTATCCTTCGTTAGCTTATAGTTTCCACAACCATCATCCTAGATCACTGATTTGATATCGGGTATGTTTTGGACAATAGGGGTTTTCATTTATGAGGTAGATGTAAGGGATGATGGGTCAAAAAATGAGGTAGAAGGTGTAGGCCCTTCGTCATTCTTTGGTATTTGGGTTATTTTGTAAAACTTGGCCTCAGGATTCTTGTAGTATTAAAAAGGCTTGGGATATCCATGGATGGTAACTTCTCTACTCTCAAAAGGAAACTTTACACACTGATGGTAGGTTGATGCTACAACTTTTAGGGCATGGATCTAGGGTCGACCAAGTAGGGTGTTGTAGGGGAGATCAAGATCTAACACTTGGCATGTAGTTTTTGTGATGAAGGGGGCCACTTGGATGGGTAGTGCAATGATTCCTTGTGATACCCGTTCTTGGTCATCATATGCCCTGATGGTGGTGCTCTTTGTCTTCTTAATAGTATCCTCTGAATAGCCCAGATTTTTTATCAATTGAAGGGTATAGATGTTCAGACCAGCACCTCCATCTACTAAGACTCTTTTAACCTTATTCTTATGGATAATGACCTCAAGGTGTAAAGCACGATTATGATATGGTTGTGATGGTAGGTCTTTTTTCGAGAAGGTGATAAGATGATTAGTGATGTACACTACCATAGCTTGAAACTGCTCGGTATCTATATCCTCAGGTATGATGACATAGACAAATCTTCCTCTAAGATTTCCCTATGCATGGGGGATAGCCTTAATAGTTCTAAGATAGAAATATGTGTGGGGATCTTCTTAAGCTGATCTAAGAGATTGTACTTGCTAGTGTTTGTTGGTTGCTAAGTAGGGTGTGCCCTAGATTGAGATGGGACTCCTTGGATGGTGAATTTTCCACATCGTGTGGTGACTCCACACTCCGCACTAGGTCCTTTGATAGTGACAATGATAATGACGCTATCATAGGAAGCGACCGCATTGGAATAGGTATGTTGCACATTTGTATAATCCTTTGTTTTTCCATTGTTTCATTTGCTATGATCCGACATGGGGGTTTTGTATATCTTAAGATCCTAATTTCTAGCTAGTATCTCAACAGATATGGTGTCGCTCTCTATAAGATCCTAGATAATGTTTTTGAGTCGCATGCAGTTCGTTGTCTTATGTCCCTTGATTTTGTGAAAGTCACAGAGATATTTTTCATTGTACCAAGGTGGTTTATCTTGTGGTTCTTGGTAGTTTTCAAAATTTGGAAGTGTTATTAGGTTTGAATCTACCAATTTCTTCATGATAGTCTCAATAGGTTCTAACAACTGTGTGTATTTGCAATTAGGATAGTTGTTCTTGTTAGGTGTTCACCTTTGTTGTGTTTTGGTGTTGTTGACCTAATTGTTTTTTGGTGGCATAGTTTGTTGTATAGTTGGTTGAATGTTGGCGATTTGATTATTGTTAGGCCTAGGAGCACTTAGGACTACCTTATCATCTACCACTTTGTCATTTGTTACATTTTTTTTCTTATCCCAGACACGAACAAGGCTTGTCATTTGAGAAGGTTGATGGACGGTTGTCTTTGTAAGCTTGAGTACTTCCCTATGAGATTAGAGCTCTCTCGATGTTAAGGGCTCTAGGGAAAAGCTCGTCATAAGATGTGATACACTACATTCTCAAGTGAAAGGATAGATTTGGATCGATATTTGCTATGGTAATTCCCACTTATTGTTCATCGGGAATTGGCCACTTGCTTTTACTTGCTCTTTTCCTCCATCGTTGCAAGAAATTGGTGAAAGATTCTCCTTTGTTTTGTTTGAGGGTGTATAACTCTTCTAAGCTTACGTCCATGTCGATATTAAAAGAGAAGTGATCTATGAATTTTTCAACGATTTCTTGGAAAGTTTTGCTACCTAGAGGTAATTGAGAAAAACTAGTCCACGGCAGGGCCTGTTAAACTTTGTGGGAAGAGGTGCATCAAATAGGACTCATTATAGGTGACCTCCATACACATGACGTTAAACTCTTTGATATGGTCCACAAGAATTCCTCTCCTTTTGTATTTTTCAAATTTGGGGATTTCAAAACTGGGAGGGAATAGTACCATTGTGATGTTTTGATCAAATGGATATGGGCATAGGTTATGTGTATGGGTTTTCTTAATTTTTCCCATTTGGATGTCCTACATTTCTTATGTTAATTCCTTGAGTTGTGATGCCATATCATATGGTGGACTAGGTGGAGGAACATATGTCACATATTATGGGATAGTGGATGAAGTGTACGTGGGATTCTGATATGATGATGTGTTATATCGTGTGTATGGTGGTGTAGGATAAGGTGATGATGGTGTAGGTGTATATGATCCTAACGTGCTCAGTTTGACGATGTTTTGTTGAGGGTTATAGTATAAACCATGTTGTTGTTGTTGAGCTGCTAGGGCTGCTTGTTGTACTGCTAAGGCTACATGATGTTGTTTCTATTGTTGTGCTACTAAGGTTGCTTCTTGTTGTTGTTGTTTTTGCTATTGTCGTTTTTGCTATTGTTGTGTGATTAAGGCTACTTGTTGTTCTTGTTGATGTTCTGCTACTAAGGTTGCTTGGTGTGCTTCTTCTTGTTGTTGTGTGATTAAGGCTGCTTGTTGGGCTTGATGTTGTTGTTGTACGACCAAGGTTGCTTCTTGTTGTTGTTGTGCTTCTAATGTTGCGTCTTGTTGTTGTTGTTGTTGGAAGGCTTTTTGATAAGCTTTGTCTACTTGTTGTAAAGCTAGGGCATGTGCTTGCAATGTGGGATCAACTAGGGGTTGAGACATCTGTGATGGGTTTTGGGTGTTGATGTTTGGTGTGGGTTGTGCATTGTGGATATCTATAAAATTCTTCAATTGTTCTACATTTCCACTTTATTAGATATTGTTCATAACTATTATTCCATGTCACCTTCACCATACTCTTTTTTAAAATATCTTTAATCCCTTTTCTTGTTCTAATAAATCTGAAATCATATCCACTTCTATACCAATTGCTTTGGCACTTCCCTTATAATAATAATAAAAATATGTAATATTGAATAATGTGATATCCCAAATTGTGTTGGTAACTTAATTTTATAACCATTACTGGAAAATTTATTCACTATCTTGCATGGTCTAAGTTTCATTTTCTTCAAATTTTTAATGTCCCCTATGAAAACCTTTCCTTCTTCAAATAAACCTTGACTATATTTAAAAATTCATCTTTCTCATATCTTATTTTCTAATCTACATACTATTTATATTTATCATTCAACTTTTCCAATTTTCTGCTTACTTCTTGTTATACTTCATAAATTTTGCATAATCTTCAACTATTGCACTTCTTTTATACCCCCTTATCAATTCTCTTAATTTTAAAATGTTTTTTGGGCTCTATCCGTACATAGTCTGAAATAGTGTTCTCCATGTGTTTTCATTCATTGATTTAATGTAGGAAAGCTCAACTTATTGTAACACCAAGCCCCAACTACATATTCTTTCACTTGTTAAACACCCTAATGAGTTTCCCAATATGATATTTACTACCTATATCATATTTACTGTGAGTGATGTATAGAATTATATTTCAAATCAATATTCATTTCTTCCACGATGTTCTCCAAAAATGACCAGCAAATGTAATATCTCTACCTCAATACTCTTAGGTAATCCATGTAACCTTAAAATTTTAGAAAAATAAATTAGCTACATGTACAACATCTTTAATTTTATTACAATCAATAAAATGTGTCATCTTGGAAAATTTTCCAATTATTATAAAAATTGAATCAACTCATCTCTAAGTTTATGATAAACTTTGTTAGAGTCACTCGAGGACTCAAGCTCCCAGGATCACCTACAAAAGAAAAATATCCTTCTACAAGAGAGAAAATCAAGAACATAAATTTGCAATAATTTATACAAAGTATATTAGATCAATAGTGATCAATGAACATGTTTATTCCTTAGAAAAATGTACATATGAGACCTTGCTTGTATAAGTAAGGTTGAAAGGTAGGACAAACTAGGATGATGACAAGTGTCTTAATCCTATGTCATGTGACAACTAGGGGATAAGATCACATGTCTACTAGATATTTTTAGAATGATTCCTAACTCACTAAGTAAACTTGACATGTGAACATTTGTGAAAAGGACCTAACTAATGACTAGAAAATCAAATAGGAAATACCTTTGTTCACACCAACACCCCCCTTAAGTACAACTTAGGGAGAATGATGAACACGTGCAAATGATGCAAAGATGTAAATATAGGACATGACTATTAGGACATGTTAGGTACCCATGTACAAATGCAATCTCTCACAAATTGATAAAAGGACAAAATCTAATGGAAAAAAATCCTCCCCAAATGAGAGAAAAGACAAGAAAAAATACTCTCACTGAAGAATGAGAAAGTAAAAATCCCATGTGAGAAAAAATCCCCCCATAAAAGAGAAGAAGAGAGACCATGTTGCCCCCTCAATGTAAAGTCTATACCAATGGTAAACGTAGAAGGTGGTCCACAATCATCAAACAACATTCCTACCCTTAAAAAGAAAAATCCCAAAGGTGTATGTTTGATATCTTCTCATTCCTAAATGAAGAAAGAAAATTCAAGATGTATGAAGTCTTTGAAAATTTCTCATGTGTCTCCACATAGATGCTAAAAGCTACCACTACCAAGTCAAGTGTTCTAGGCCACATTGATGAAGATGAAAATCCAAAATCTAGTAAAGATGTATGTAGAACGAGCTTCAAAGAAAAATATATCTCATCCGAAGACAAAGATGCTTGGATTAAATAAGTCATCACCTGATAATTAATTAATTATTAGACACCTTTTTACTTTAATTACTTAAGCTAAACTTAGGAGTTTCTTTTTATTATTAGATTGAGCTATATTTAGTACATGTCTCATTGCATTAGATGATGACACTTGTTTCAATCTAATCAAACCCTAATTTAAGGTTTGTTTTTTTTTTATAAGCATTCACCTTTCATTGTAACCATTCATTCAAGTTATTGTATCAATACAATTTCTCAAGTTGTTGAACACATCATCTTGCTTAGATCTCTCTTTTGTGATAGGATAATTGCTTACAAGTGACTTTTGGGAGTTGTGGGGTTCAGTCATCAACTCCAACATGGTATCAAAGCACTAGATCTATGACTTCCTATCCAAATTCTAAGAGATTTAATAAATTTCAGTCAATATATTTTTTTGTGTATTTTTGAGAAAAATATTTTGTGTTTTGTTCACAATCATGAAAAACCATCCAGGTATCCATTAGATTTTGGAGATAGTGATACATATATTGAAAAAAAAAATCTATCAAAATAGCATAACGTGGTCATTTTCCCTATAAGTGAAGTTTATTTATTTTTACCAAATCGCATGTTCGTCTTTTTGGAATTAAAAATTCTTTTAGGATTTTATTGGCAACATCAAAGTATTTTATGGCTATCTATTAGTTTTTGCATGCAATGAGTAATTTTTTTAGAAATCAAATTAGAAGGGTCATGTCTGTTGACTATTGGCTAGCTAAATTTATCTCATTTTTTAAAACTCATTACTTGGGCATACAGTGTCAAAGTTGGGAAAACTAGATATCATTGGAAAGTTGGTTCCATGTACTTTACAGTGGTGTAGGTATCATCATCATATTTTGTTGCTAGTTTTTTTTATTCTCAATCAAAGTAAGTCATCATTTTATGTTTTAAGCTCATATTTTTTTTCTTGTATCTCTAATTTTCATGATTCCAGTAGTGTTAGAAAGGTATTTCAGAGCTTTTCAGATCCATATATGCACTTTTTTCAAAATCTTCCTTAGGTACATTTTATTCAGCTTTTTGTGATTTCACATTTCTATCAATTACTTGGACATATTGGCACCTGGAAATGATTTGTTTGCATGATATGACTTCATTGATCTACTTTACATGTACTATGGTTATTAGTCTTTGATTTTTTATTTGAGGAAGTATCAAGGGATTTTTTGTTCATCATTTTGTGGTCATCCTAGAAAAGGATAATTGATTCATGGCAACACAACATCTTGATACATCTCAGGTGGATTCATGTTTTTCCTTATCTTTATGGACTCATACCTACATTAGACACACTAGGGAGTTATTTAGTATGCGGTATTATCAATGATCATGGTGTACGAGTTATTTGTTATAGTATTACTCTTGACACTATGTGTATTTTATCGAACATTGATTGTCCCCACACACTTTCAACTCAAATTTGGGAGATCCATGGAGACCCTCATATCTCTCCATTTCTAAAGGATCCTATTGTAGAGTTCCTCGTTCCTCTTACAAATAAAAATTTCATAACCTTTGATGATGATACTTTAGAGGAGCTTGAGTATATCACATGTCTTGCATGTTCTAATGGTTCAACAACTTGTCTTCATGTTCCCACTCTTTATATTGAGACACCATTATCATCTTCAATTGTTTTTTATTAGCTTGGCATCGCCACATCCTTGACCCTTATTGGTTCAATACAATAGGACACTCATCATCTTTCAAAAATAGCTACTTGGGATTCATATTTTGCAAATATACCATCCTTGTTTGTAAAGTCCTATATTAAAAATTTGGAGGATTACTTTGAGGACATTCATCTCCTCTTTGCTAATAACTACACCATCGATGTTGGACCATCATCTTCATCGAATTTGGAGCTTGTTCTACATCAATCTTCATGTGTTTCTATATTGGCATAATCTCTTTATGACATGTGGACACTTGAGAACTTTTCAGAGGAACACATCATTTGGATTTGGATTCTTTATTATTCCATCCTTTTGGATTGGCTTCCCCAAGCACTAGTGGATATGTTTGTTCCTAAGTAGAAAAATGTTGTTTGCAAGAAATGGGTCGTGTTTTGTCTTTAGGCATTCATCATTGGCACATAAGCTCTTTTTATATGGGGGATCCATATCCTCATTTTCTCTCTCCTACTGGTGGGACATCTATTGTACTTGTTTGACAAAAGAATTCCTTGGGGGGTAACATTGAGTCCTCCTTCTATCCTTCTTTCACTAGTGCATTTTTTTCTCTTTTGGAGAGGAGTTTTTTCCCATGTTGTTTTCTCATTTTCTCTTGTTATGAGAGATTCATTTATTTGTACATGGGTACCTCATCAGGTCTTGTAGCTAGGACCCATCCATGTATCCATCATTTCATTCTTTATCAAGATTTTTTGGCTTCTCCCTAACTTGATCTTAAGGGCGGGTGTTGGAGTAATTAGGACATCACTTGATAATTAATTATTAGGTCTCCTATTACTTTATTCACTTAAGCTAAACTTAGGAGTGATTTTTTATTATTAGATTGGACTAAATATAGGTCAATTTGTCACATTGCATTAGATGATGCCACTTGTTTCAATCTAATAAACCCTAATTAATGGTTCAGATTATTATATCAATACAATTTCTAAAGTTGTTAAGCACATCATCTTGCTTAGATCTCTCTTTTGTGATAGGATAATTTCTTGCAAGTGACTTCTATAGGTTGTGGGGCTCAATCATCAATTCCAATAAATGTCACCTCCAAATATTGCTCAAAATTCTCCACACTCATATCAAACTATGATGAATGATTATGTGGAGAAAGAACAAGAGGGTCTGAATGTTCCCTCACAACACCAAAATAATAAACAACTCCATTAAAGATAAGATGAATGCAACCAATAGTGCCTCCTAAATCTGAAATATGGGACTCTACAAACAAACTTGTAATTTCTATCAAGGATGCATCTCGCTTGACTATATCTAGAAGATAATGTATATCTTGTTGCATTCAATCACAAGTAGCCATTAATGTGGCAACATAAGCATCATCAAAATAAACAATAGATTGAGGAGATTAAATACAAGGATCAAGAACTAGGTCACATGTGAGAATACCCAAGTTCAAGTAGCCAAATTTCTCCTCAAAATCATGGTCCACATTAGAAGCACTGATCAACAACAAAAGGATCAAAGCCATCATCAAGAGAAAAATCTAAAAAAAAAGTTATAACTGAGATGCATGATCAACCACCCCAATAAAAATAATCTCTCTACTCTCCAAATCTCTAATGGTAACTAAATTAGGAGTGAATTCTATAGTATTCCCTACTCGACCATGGATAATTTGATAAATGGAAAGAAGATTTTTTGATAAATGAGGTACACATAGAACATCATTGAAAGTGGCATCCCCAATATCAACATATCCCCTCCCAATTACATTCATGTATGTATTATTTCCCATCAAAAAAGGTTACATAGCGCAAGGCTCAAAAGAAGAGAACATTGACTATGAAGAAGCCATATGATGAGATGCTACTGAATCTACAATCCATCTCAATAATCCAAGACTTGTAGAAAAACAAAGAGATTTTCCTTTATTTTTGTCTAATGTAGAATTTTTTTTGCATGATTTTCTTCCTTAGATTGTTTTGAATGAGAAGAGGAATTTGAATCATACATTGTAGAAGGTAGATCAATGTGGTTCTTCTTACAAAGATGTTTCAATTCATCAATGTCCTTCCTATAACAAGAATGTTCTTATTGTCCAATATTCTTACAATAAGTACAATTAGGTTTATCCTTCTTAGATGATTTATATTTGGAAGAGGATTTGTCTTGTGCTTGATCTGTATGCGGATTGTTCTTTAATTTCTTGTTAGATTATTTTGACTCTTTCACTTGACTAACCAACAAAGATTGAGATTGTGATGAATTTTTGAGACCCATAGAAATAAGCTTGTTTTTCTCATGCATTAACATCTCAAAAAATTAAAAATGAAGGTGTAGTGTATGTAGATCCCATAGTTAGCCTGAGTATGAAAGCTAGAAACATAAGTTGCATAAGAACAAGGCTAAGTTTTTCAATGCATTATAGACTAATTGAATGTATTTTTTATCAATTCCATATTTTTTACATTCTGCTCTTGGATCATTAAACTTGGTGATATAATTTTGGATGTTGTCAAAGTTCTTTGGATCAAGGCTCATCAATTTATTATTAATTTGATAGCCTTTGACTTCATCTATTGTATGATACAATTTTTTCAATTTGTTCCAAGCTTCATGAGAATTTGAACATGATTTAATTTAAAAAATAGATCAAGTGAAACAAAGCTATGAATATATCCAAGACATTTTGTATGATTAATCATCCATTTTGTCTTTTTATCATCATTTGTAGGTTCGGGTATATTTTTCTCAATATATATGGAATATCTATGATCCATTAAGGTACTCCATGCATGTTGATGCCGAGTTGCATAATTATAAATTGTTAGAAAAGGAACCTTAAAATGATCCATATAAAAAGAAGAGCACCTACAAACAAATCAAAATAAGGCACCAAATTATCTCCCCCCCCCAAATCACTCAATCAAGAATTCCCCCAAGAGTATGATTTGGCACTTTATATGTAGTATGATTACAATGCTAGAGTTGGTTTCTAGAGTTTACAGTGCCAAGATGGGCCAAATATGAAAAAATACAATATTATCTCAAAATGAGATCCTCATATTAAAATTATAATTTCTCAATATGATCTAGACTGAAAATGAATCCTTCTCAAGAGAACATTTAAACTTCTCGAAGTGTTAATATGTTCAAGTTATCAACCAAAATGAAAATACGCACAAATCTAAATAAAATAAACTTGGGATGAATCTAGAAAAAGTGCATGGATAGATCTAAAGAGCTCCTATTTAGTTTTCCAACACTACAAGAATCACAAAAATTAGATAAACAAGCAAAAAGTTATGAGCTTAGAAGTTCAAACTAGAATATCTAACTTCAATTAGCAATAAAATTCACCTATACAAAAATATAGAAAAATTGCCACACCACTATGAAGTACTTGGAACTAGCTTTCCAATGATATCTTGTTTACAAAAAAATGAATCTTGAGTGAAAAGTTATGCCCATTTTCCGAAAATTGATACTTTAGGCATGGAAGAGAATTGTTTAGGCCCTCCAGCCTGAGCACTAGTTGCCCATAGGACCAAGGGTTGTTTGCATGGGTCCTAGCTAATTGAAGCATGGGATCCCCACATCACTTGTGGGGTTAAGCCATGAGTGTTTGGAACATAACCTCCTACTTCAAGCACCAAGAACAAAGTGCTAAATACAAAGTAACTAATTTAGTGCAAAACGCAACAAAAAATAATTTTAAAAAAACTACCAAATTCATACTAGATTGATGTCGAGGTGATGTGCTTCCTACAAATATGTTGATTCCCTCCAACTACACTAGTGTGACCTATTATGCAAATTTTATGGATTTGTACACTATATAAAAAAAATTATCAACTAAATTTGTAAACCCTAGCAAAAATGGCCGAGTTTTTTTGTCTCCAAAATATAGAGTGTTTTATATGAAAATAGGGGGTTTTGGGCCTTCCAGACTCCATGGTGGGGTCCAGTTTCCCCCAAAATGCACCCAACAAAATCTCATGTTCAAATCACACTCATTTTTAAGAAGAGGATTTGTAGATATGAAGCTCTGATACCATGTTAGAGTCACTTAATAACTCAAGCTCCCAAGATCACCTAAAAAACTAAAATATCCTTCTACAAAAAAGAAAAAAAAGAGTATAAATTTGCAATAATGAATACAAAATATATTAGATCAATAGTAGTCAATGAACATGTTTATGCCTTAGCAAAATGTACATATGAGACCTTGCTTAAATAGGAAAATTTGAGAGGTAGGGCATACTAGAATGATAATGAGTGTCTTAATTCCATGTCATGTGAAAACTAGGGGATAATATCACATGTCTACAAGAGACATTTAGAAATATTCCTCGCTCACTAAGTAAACTTAACATGTGAACATGTGTGAATAGGACCTAACTAATAACTAGTTAGATAATGTGCCTTGTTCACACTACAAAGGAGGAAACAAAAAAGGAAATACCCTTGTTCACACCAACAAAATTAGCATAAAATCCACACTCATATCATCTTATGGTCTTTGCATAATACGTAACGACTAGTACATTCCCACATTTTGACTACTTCCTTTTAACACTTCACAAATTCTATAACTTTGTAGAAATTTCTTAGCCAACACATACAACTTAGGTTAATATTAATTTTCACTCACCAAAGCCATTATTTTATCAATACTATAATGATCAACTAATCTACCACTATAATTTTGTCTAATCAAATTATCTCTCTAAAGTTTTTATGATACATAATGGATTTTCCTTAAACAACAAATCATCTTGGATTAGATAATCTAGCCACTTAATTATATTCATACTTATTGGTTCCTTGGATATTTTCCACGCTTCAACAAAATATTGACCATTAAAATATTGTAATGCTTGGTGATCCATAAACAAAACAGATTCCTTGGACAAAAAATGATGTCTTCATTTCTTTGATGCCTAGATAATTGCATAAAATTTTGATTATAAACATAATATTTCATTTTAACACCATTAAAATTTTCATTAAAATAAGTAACAAGTATTCCTCTTTTACCCAATACTACTCTAATTATTGTATTTATTACATCACAATTTATTTGGAATGACTTATCAAAATGTGTTATACTAAAATTTGTTGATTTTTTGCCTTTTTAGTAACTCATTTTTTTAGCTATGTTAGAGAATGCCAAGATCAAAAAGTGCAAATTGTTAACCTTCCACAAGTGAAACGATGAACATAATAGGATATTTATCATATAAATGAAGAGTTTTTAAATAAAATGGTGAGTCTTGCTTATATTGGCAAGGATGAGGAGGTGAGAAGGTAGGAGTGAAACTTTGACTACCCCTCTGTAGGTGCAACACTTGTGAGCTCACTTGATAAGTGTGTGAGTAAGTGTCAAATATGAAAGTAGTAAGTGTCTCAAATTATGAAGACACGTGTCTCAACCATATGAAGTGAGACAAAAATATGAAATAGCCCAAGTAAACTTAAGATAAGTGTGAATAGGTCAATCCTAGAAAGGTGATATCCTAAATATGTAAAGACATTGCTTGTAAACTAATAGGTTACAATAGTCCATCTAAACTATTTTTGATAATCTCGAGTATTGTCTCAATAATAGGTGCATATATCTTGTTGAAATTTCTTATGAACTTCTTAAAAAATAACCTACCAAACCACAAAAAATACTGAGTTTTAAAACACTTCCTAGCATAGATCACTCCTCTATAACTCTAACCTTTTCTAAAATGTACTAATTATTTTTATGAAACTATACTTATTCGCATTCATCAACAAGTTTTCTTCTTGCAATCTCTACAACAGAAAACTCCATTTCTAAACTTCATTAAAATATAAGTGCATTAGTCACTCAAAAAAATGTCATAAAAGCAATCTTTGTTAGAACATAGTGTTATTAGGTCTCATTCCCTTAAAACATTTATATATTGTTCTAAAATAAGATTATAAAACCTTATACATATTATATACTTTATTTAGCATATCCCATTCAAAATAATTGTAGTCTAATAACTATTAAATTATTGATTATTTATAAATAGTAGATTTGAATAGGTGTGACTATTACCCCTTTAGGTATTTTGTCACCCCTTCTATATGTAAGGAGGCTCTCTCTCATTGAGTTTGGATGAATTATATTTTTTGCACAAGACTATAAAGGCCTGTGTGAAAGTGAGGAGAAGTGTTCCTTAGGTTTTGTCTATATTTATATATGGATAGTTTTATAAGTGTTTTGATTATTAAAATAATGTATTATAAAAAAAAATCACCCAAAAGAGTTTTTCCATGTATATTGTGTATTGTGTTGAATCTATGTATCTTGTAATTATAATTTGATGTAGCTTAACTTTTGTGATGATTAATAACCTAAGATCCTAATTTCTAACATGGATGTTAATCATATTTTTCAAGTTCCTCTTTAAACCTCTTAAGGGTTTATTTTCTTGGATGACATTTATCTCCAACAAAATGTGAAAAGAGTATTTGTAGCATGTCTAATAGGGTAAAATAATAAGTATTGATATCAACCTTTTGAAATGAGAGATGATGAGATTAAGGTTCTAGATTATGTCATTTTCCCACTACTATGTAACGTATACCCTCTTACTCAATAGTTGATGCAAAAAAAAACAACCTAATCACTACAAATCCAAGCATAAAGAAAAATTGCTTGTGTATAAAATTTTCACCATTGTAAGAGTCATTTCTTTTACACAACTAAAGATCTCCAAAATATCATAAATTAAAAGTTGAAAAGTATCAAACAAAATATTAATTTATTTTTCCTTTTATTCTTCTAAGCATCTAAGAAGGACAATATGAATGTTATCTTCAATATGTTAACCTCCTACATATAGGACACAGATTTTCCTCTTCAACCTTTCTTGAATGCATTACATGTGTGACATGTGATGTTAATTGCAAGATAACTTACATGATAATTTTTTAATTAATTTATAAACAAAATTATAAATAACTAAAATATTGTTTAATGGAATGAACCACAATATATAAAATAGATAATAAAAAAATATATGCATTAAAAAAACATTATGATTGATTAAAAAAATATGACCTTAGATATGAATATGTAACTCAATACCTAAAATGATGCAACTCATATATATAAAAAGATATGACTTGAGTTGGGGCACCTCTTTTCTAGAAATATTACAATCCTTCCTTTCTAATGTAAAAAACTGCAAACAAATCATTTAAATCATTTCTAGAAATTGTAGGATTAAGTCTACTACTCTTTTAATAAATTTATCAGTGAAGTTCGCCCAACAAACAAGAAGACAAGCAACATGGAGTACCCTTGCAGGAGCCTTATCATAGAAAATCTATTACGACCAAGGTGGAATTCCACAAAAGTTGCCTCCAACAATATACACACTATATGACTTTATTCAAATGAAGGATTTCTCTTTATGTGATTTTTCTTTAGTAATAACCTTTTCCAATGCATCTTCACTATTTACAATCTTTTACAAAAGAGCAAGAAGAGGGTTGAATTATGTGCTCAAGCACATTAATCAACATAGTGATTTGATGTACCATTCTAAAATATCTAATTGCTATGCCACAATATGACTTGGTAGACAAACCCAACTATGAATTTATTGAGAGTGTTATATTTATAACTTATGCCACACAATTATATTTACATCCTTATCTTCTTTAGCTACAATATTGTCTCATATTGTAAATAGTCTACCAAAAGCATCATATGGAAATATGGAACCTCCCACCATTAATAACTATTACTTCATATGATCTTTCCCCAATACCAAAGTGAGAGATAGATTTCTTCATATTATATCATCTTTAGTCTTGCTACTTATCAACTAATCATGTAGTTATTAATAGTCTTTATATAGTAAGAGGCTAAACTAGTTCAATTATTAACATTTTTTCTCTCTATTAATAAATTATATTGGAGTAATCCTCTTGATTATCTAAGAAGTCTCTCATATGATTTTGATTTATATAATAATGAAAGATGTCTAACTTTTTCTAAACCTAGATTTAATTTTCAATTTGGGCAATGTGCTTTTAACACCACATTCACCACTATCTACAAGTCTCCTTCAAATTCCACACTAAGGTGACCCACCACATAAGTAAACTTGAGGTCCATAATAAAATCCATCCACTCTATATATTCATTCATTTACGTCCATAAACAAATTGAGCCACCTAATATAAAATCACATTTGTTATCTCATAGTACATATCTAGCCCTAGGTCTTCCTGAATTTAGTTTGGAAGCTCCATTAAAATTCAACTTCACCTCCTCATTAGGACCCTATGATTTCTCTTCCTTTCTACTTTCATTTTTTTTTACTTACCTAAATGGGATCAATCTAAACACTATTAACATTCTTCTTTATGCACCTTTGTTGTAAGGTTAAAAATTGCCTAATTTACAATCTCTACCTATGTTTTTGTACCAAATTTAGTGTTCATCTCCTTACAATTTTTTTAAGTCCATTGTACATGTTTCTTAGCTTTATCATAAATATTATATTAATTTTTAGCCATCCTAAACCTCTTTTCACACCTAAAATCAACTTGGAAAGCTTCAAAATAAAATTTGGATTTGAATATACAAATGCTAGTGCCCAAGACATGTGGACTTAATGTGAATATTTTGGTACTAAAAACCCTAATCTTATGTTGCCCCAAATTGCATTCAAAAGGTAAAATATAGTTGAACCAAAAAAATAAAAGATCAATCTTCCTCGTTTTGAATATAACAAGACTTCTCCAAGCTAGGGTTTCTCTCTTTGTACTTACAATATTTAGTAAGTTGTCTTCTATTAATCATGACGAGGTGATTTAAGGCTAAATATTTAAGCATGGATCTAAAAATATTCCTCCTTGGTAGTATTTCACCTATCCTCCACTATAAAATTCTCATTATTGTCACTTTTCCCTTTATGATTGGTCATTTATTCTCCCAATTTCCTTCCCAATCTATCCCAAATTTCCCTATTCCTTTCATATTGCATTCCTCATTATCTCCTATCTCAAATTTGATCCTCCAACCTCTTTCTTAGTAATCCAATCTCTCTATTTCCCTTGACCATCCACACACACCACTCTATATAGATAACATTCTAGGATGTTATTTTTACCAACATTAACCTACACACACCTTTCACCTTAAGATTGCACACACATTATACTTTTACTATAATTTTTTGGTGGTTAACAAATATCAATAAGGGAACTGACTGAGGTAGTATCTCAAATATCCCAACCCTTTCCTCTTATCCCCTAGCTTAGATTCAACATACCTAAATATTGGAAGTAACTATATGTGAGTTATAGGTGGACCTAAAATCAAAAGATAATGAATTTCACCTCATAGGAATATTAGAATCATAAGTATAGAGGACATAGGTGCCAAGATAAATAAGTATCTATCATTATTATCCAATTGCAAACTTTTTTAACTCTAGCACCTTCTATTAATGTCAATTTTTATCGAGGTGTCCTAAAAAAACTTAGGAATCCACCCATAATATGACAAACCTACACCAACAACCCCCTATCATTTTATCTTGTACAAGTGTGTTGGTACAACACTGAAGTCCTATATTGCCTATAGATATTTTAAATTTTGTATGCCTCTTGCTCTAATCATCCTCAATCAACCTATTTGATCATTGGTAGCCTAATATTTGTCTATGGATGTATAATATCTCCCCTTTATTTATCTTTTAATAATGTGCATGTTGTGTCTCCTAACACTTAGCTCTATTCAAATTCAAGTTTTAGATTTAAAAGTATATTTATATTTTTGTTGAATATTAATAGTGTTTCATAATTATGTTTATTTGCTATTGTGTGAAACAATTAACCTTATTTAGAGTTGAATATTATAAAAACCTAAAAGAAAACAAATTAGGACATAATTTATGTTCTTTCACTTTGAAGTGTCCCACCCTAGATGGAACAATCTCTTTTGCGATTTTGCTCAATTTTTCAAGCGATCAGAGTAATTTGACACATTGTCCCAAAATGGAACAATCTCTTTTGTAATTTTGCTCGATATTTTAAACAATCATAACAATTTGACACATTATCATTTTGTCAAATAAATAGCATGAAAACTGAACTAAATATTTCAAAAATTTGATATTTACATTCTCAAATGATAAACTCACAAATAAATTACATTACACTTGCATTGCTTCATGCTAATAACTATGCATTACATTCAATGAGACATTCTATGTGTATGTATTGCAAATATATATAGATTGACACGTCTTCACAATGATTTCTGAGCAATGATAATGAGCAAATCTATACTTAATATTATTTTGAAATGTATAACAATAGTATATATCTCAGAAATGCACTCAGAAAATAATATTAAAATACATGTGTATTAGCTCTCAGGTATAACAATTGACAAGGCTTCAACACTTGCAGCGCCTGGAAGATGATTTTCCAATGGTAGACGCCTTGTATACCATTCTGCTATTACAGATTGATGCCTATAAATCTGATTACTACCCTCATACTCCACGTTGAGTCTTTAATCAGACCCACCACTCCTTCATATAGCCACGCCACCCTTCTTCAGACCCACGGCTAGCACATAGACAGCAGCAATGAATGACGTGAGGGTTTAATATGCAAAATCTGCTCCAACTCGTGCCCACGACCCCTTGAAATGAGCCACAATTCCTGAGAAAGTGGTTGTGCCACCTTACTGAGTGATAAAATACAACGTTGGAAATAATGGATACATTATTCATAGGCAATACCCACGTCCAGACTTAGCTTGTAGATAATGTAGCCGTCCAGCTATATGAGATTAATAAATACGCCCAACAATGATTTGGATAACAAATGCATTCATTTGAAACCCTCGACCAGCTCTGAGAACAACAATATTATGATAGCCAATGTAGCCAACTAGCTATATGTTTCTCTCAAACTTCTCCCTGATACCCTGATCAATAATCTACAATGTTTGATAAATCTTTCAAACCCTATATTTGAAGCTTCCCAGAATTTCAATGAAGCACAAACATAATCTCTAAATGAGATTATCCAATCAAGTGCTCTTGGGTAATCTTCCACACCTGCAAACACTATCCGTTTTCGTCTTCAAAAAATTATGGTTTTCAACCAACAAACTCTATTGAAGCTCTTGTCCCAAATTTATCCTAAACAAGAATAATAATCATAAATGAATGAAAAAGCTCTCAGTTTTCTTTTTATACTTCTCCAAATAATCCCACGCCCTCACTTGGCTAATAAATTATTTTAATTAATATTTGCTTTTTGATGTGCATTTCATAAAGTTGGCATTAAAATATAATACTTTATTTAAATGTCTTTAATTCCTTATAATGCCCCTTACAATATCACTTTATTAAATCAGCCATTATAAATAATATTTAATAATATAAATTAAATCATCAACTGCCAATAAATACCAACACCAACTCCTGGGAGTAATCCATCAACTTTTTCCAAATATAGGCATGTTGACTGCCGATCAAACCATGGCTTACTATAAATAGTAAGTATGAGCAACACATCCAAGTGACTTACTAAAAATAGTAAGTGTGGGTAAAAGCATCCTAAATAGCCTCTGGAAGGCACGCCACACATAAACTAGGCAACTGAGATGAAGAGTACAGAAATAAGTACCAAAAGGTATGCTAACAAGCCAAAGATCACCCTCAAAGGGGTCCCCTAAACACCCTGTTAGCCTACGAGGATCAGTTGGTAGACTAACCATACATCTCACCACTGCCTAGGAAAAGGGGACATTACACACTTTCTCACACTCTACTCCTAGACACTTGAAATTTGAATGAATTGTTTTCCCACATGTGAATAAATCCCCTTTGAAACCACCTCCTCAATGGCCTCATCTTCCTCTATGCGTTTAATTTTCCCACCCTTTAAGCTCTATATGAAAATAATATATAAATTATCCTCTTTTTATGTGTATTTTCATCTTACTACACCTTATTTGCTCTTTTTTCTCCTACCCCATCCTCTTGTGCTCTATTATCTATGATACAACATTTCTTGAGCTTTGAGAGATACCTAGTAGGATTCTTCTATAAAATATATATTTATCAAATATATTAACATCTTGTATTTTTTTAATTTCATATTTTTATTAAATCTACAACCCTTTGGCATACTTGGAAGCCTTATCATTGCCATCTTCTTTATGGACCTCCTTAATGATAAGTGGGAACAATTCTTTTGTGTACTCCTTCATAGATGATGGACTTTCTTAAACAAGACCAATATTGTATACTTTTATGGCATGAAATTTCCTTTGAGCTTAGTATCCATGTGATCCCAATGAGATCTTCTACTTGTCGCTTTGAATGAGGTATCCGTGTTCAAATTTCCACCACAAAATAACATGGATTTTCAAAAGGGATCATTTATATGGCTCATTGGGGATCTTCAATTACTTCAAACTCAAAATGTTTCTCTAACTCTTTTATTGAGTATATTAAATCGTCCATATTCAAGTTTCCTAACTAGGCTTTAATATATCAAACCTCAACTTGATTTTGCTTTCATTATAGATTTTTCATACCTATCTTTTATAGTGAATTCCTCCTTAAATTTAATTTCTATGAATCCTTAAATGTGGTAGTGCATTCTATCTCATCCTTATTTTAATGTCCCCTACCATAATTGCTCTTCTTACATACTCTCCATAACCTTGAGCCTCACTTGAAGGGATCTCATCATAAAAACTAGGTCTTCCAAGCAATATCCTTTAGTTTATCATTATTTCCTATTACCCTTATTTTGTGGGTCATAACTCCTTTGTTCAATAGACAATATGACATACACACAAAATTAACATTATTATAGAGCTCATATACTGCTTGATTCTTGGATCTTACTCTAATACCAAATGATGAAAATGGTAAGTGGTTCAAATCAACAACTGGCTCATAGATGTGTTGAGTTACACAAAAAAAGCACAAGAGAATGAAGAACCTTGAATAATTTGAAAACTACATAGCTACTCTTATATGCAGAAGAATTACACCACTCATGATGTACATAGAAAAGGTTAGGATCCTAATTAACTATTTTATCTAACCAATAAATATTCCAACTATTAGAAGAGACTCTTTGCATTTCAATATTATTCCTATGAATAGAATATTTAACTGTATCTTTTTTCCAATTCCAAAAGGTTCAGCATTCAACTCAATGTCATCCCTAACTCTAGCAACCTTTTGTGAGAAGAAAATGTTTACCCTTTATGCTAACAAAATCATTTGATCTTAACATAGATGGGGGAATGGAAAATCTTTGGACTATGTGTCATCTATTTGTGAGAAAAGTTCCAAGAGAACATAATTCTTAAACTTCCTTTATGTATTTTTTAATTTCTTGGTCATTTTGGAACAGATGTATTCCACTCTCTCATGACCAACAATTTCCAAAATATAAGAACCAAAATGAAGTTGTGTATCATTTTCCACCTATCGACCTCTAACTAGATGCTTCACACATCCACCTTATAATGCACATAATGGATCTTACATGAATTCATTATGATTACATGGAAAACCATGACACTCGAGTGAAATTATCAACTCTGAGTGGTTACATACAAGTTCATACCCTAATTTTGAAAGGAAATACTTTAATTTAACCTCTATGCCCATGTGGTCTCAATGTCTCAGCCATTTTTCTTCACATTACTATGATATATTCATCAAGCTCCCAAACACATAAATAAAATTTTAAGCTAAAATAATCAATATGCTTCACAAACATAAACATGGTAGTTGGTCCAATATGCAAACAACTCAATCTAAAACAAAACAAAAAAAGGAAAATCATTTTTTGTGATGAAAGACTCGCTAGGAGTCTCCGACATGAATGTATTTTACTCATGATTTCTCTCTGTTGAGAAAAAGGTGTCTCAAACTTATTGGTTAAGGCTCTCTGAAATCAGGAAAACACTTAGCCGATTCAAAATCTTCTACACTGCAGTACCGCGGAGGTTTAAACTAGAGTTAGCGGGTTGGCGGTAAAGGTTCACCTAATTGTTACCCGCAAGTTACGGAGTTCAGACATCAGGCTTATCGCTTACTGAATATAGTGGAAAAAGAATTAGAAAATTTGAAGGGTTTCGACAATCAGACTTTAGAGTTCCACTGTATGCTTTACTTGTGAAGTCTATGGTATCGGGTATTGAGAAACCCCAAATCCTGACCCGCAAAAGGACTTTGTTCTTTGTTGTTCAGAGGTATGGTTGTCGGTCTACTTGCTTGAGCTCTAAGCAGAATGGAGTATGCAGGATCCCCGATCCCCGACAACTGATAGACAATCCATGAGGGGGGGGTCTACGGTATGGTGGTATAGAACCAGCAACCCCGTGACAGCTCGATGAGAGGGGTTGCGGTCTAATGGTAACCCGTGACACCGTGATGGTCATTTGGATGGGTTGCGGTGGAGCAGTATCATGTAGTACGGTTGTAACTGGAAGAGTGATGAAGATAGTGCAGCCCCGCGACGGTTCAAGGATGACTCAGCAGTATTACAGTTATGACTATTCGGTTGGTATGGAAGATGAAGTGTCAATTACAACGGTTTTCTTGTAACGCTTGAGAAGTATGTATGCAATGTTGTAGCACATTGGAATAGAGTGTAGATTGAAGAGTGAATGTAACAAAATTTTGTTGGATTCATTATGTGAATCAACACCTAAAAGAGCATAGCTCTATAACTTGTATGTGATATTTTTTTTACTGTAATACAAGAGATCTTTTCTTTGGTGTGTGGGTTTTTTCCCAAAAGGGTTTTCCCACGTAAATCTTGTGTTGATGTTTAATTGTCTATTCATTTTTTTAATATGTGCATCTTAAATGAACTATAATTGCAAAGATTTAAATGGTTTATTTGCTTCTCTCTCCTAAAGATTAGCTTTAGGAAGGCATATTCTGCACTTTGCTTTCCTTTCATCTAGTATCAAATCTTGGCCAGCTTTGTTATCCTTTTGGGTTAGAAGGGTTTTTTGTGTTGATTTGGTTTCAATGGGAGTTTTCCAGAGAAATATGGTTGTAATCTTATTGCAGATTTAAGATGGCGAGCACATCTAGAAGAATAGAAATAGAAAAATTCAACATGGTAATTTTGAGTTGTGGAAACTCGAGATGGAAGATTTGCTAGTAGATCAAGAGTTGTGGGATGTGGTATCTAGTAACAAACCATTAGCAACCTTGCGAACTAAGTGGGATGCATTGGACCAAAAATCCAAGGATTTGATCAAATTGTGCTTGGCCAATTCTGTTCTCTTGAACGTCCATGAAGAGAAGACCACAAAACTTCTCTGGAAAAATCTTGGTGACATTTATCAAGGGGAATCCTTGGTAAATAAGTTATTCCTGAGAAAGAAGTTATACTCTTTGAAGATGGAGGAAGGAGCATCCATTGCAGATCATTTGAATGCATTTAACATGACCCTTGCTTGGTTGGGGTTTGTTGGTGTGAAGATGGATGATGAGGATCATTGCATGCTCATGTTGTGTTCTTTTCCTGACACATGGGATCACCTGGTAATGGCTATTGGGAGTAAAACAGCCACTTTCAAGATGGAAGATGTGGTTGCTTCATTGTTTTTAGTTAAAGAAATGCGAAGGAAGTCTTATGAGATGGCCAAGGAGGCCCTTGCTATTCGAGGCAGGTCAAAGAAGAAAGGCAAGAAGAAGGGCAAGAAGTCTAAATCTAAGTCAAAGGGGAGATCAAAGTCTTCTGGTAAGAAGTCCAAGGCGAAATGGAATTGTGGGAAATCCAGACATATCCGAAAAGACTGCAAAGAAGAGAAGAAGAAGAAGAAAAAGAAAAATAATAATTCTTTTGATAATGAATCTTCTCAAGATGATGCAGATGCATTCATAGAATCCTTAGCAACACATGCATCAGAAGATGTGTGGTTAATTGAATCAGGTGTGTCCTTTCACATGACCTCTCATAGGGGTTGGTTTTCAAAATACGAAGAGTATGTTGGTAGAAAGGTGTATCTGGGTGATGATTCTCACCTGCAAATTGTTGGCCATGGAAGAGTCAGGATTCAGTTTCCTGATGGAAGGATAAAGGGAATTGATGGTGTGATGCATATCCCTAGTTTGGCATGGAATTTACTTTTTGTAGGTAAGTTGAATGATTTGGGTGTGCAAGTATCTTTCTCGAATGGTATTTGTAAGATGACCAGAGGTTCTATGGTGATTTTTAAGCGTGTGTGAATTGACACTATGTATAAGTTGGATGCTTGCATGGTTAAATGCAATAGTACTTCTTTGAAGTTTGGGAAAAGGGCTTCTTCATCTAATCAAGTAGAGAAGGAGGACATTATTCTTGAGGGTGCTAATTCTTTAGAGATGAAGCTCCCAGCAGAGAAGACAATGTTGTGGCACCAAAGGCTTGGCCACATTAGTGAAAAAGGTTTAAAATCCTTGAAGAATAAAAGCCTGGTTAATGGGCTTGATGATTGCAATCTTAAGTTTGATTTTTGTGAACATTGTATATATGGAAAACAACACCGTCTTTCTTTTTATTCCAGTTCTCATAAATCTTTTGGAATTTTTAATTATATTAATGTTGATGTGTTTGGTCTAGTTAATGTTCCTTCATTATCGAAATCTGTGTATTTTTTCTCATTCATAGATGATTATTCGAGAAGGACATTTGTATATTTTGTCCAAAGTAAAATTGAAGTATTCATTTGATTTAAGGAGTTCAAAACCTTGGTAGAAAATCGGACTGGTAGGAAAATAAAGTGTTTGAGGATGGATAATGGTGGTGAGTTTTGTTTTGCATATTTCGACAGGTTATGTAAGGACCATGGGATTAAGAGACATAAAACAACTCCCTACGCTCAATAGCAAAATGGATTTGTGGAGAGGATGAACAAAATGTTGATGGAGAGGGAAAGGAGTATGCTAAGTGGTTTTGGTCTTGAACAGAAGTTCTGGGTTGAGACTGTAGCCACTGCGTGTTATCTAATTAATAGATCTCCTACTTCAACACTCGTTGATAAGAAACCTATGGAAGCATGGTCTGGTAAGAAGCCCTCGTTGAGACATATTAGATTCTTTGGTTGTGAGGAATATGCTTATGTGCCCAGTGAAAAGATATCTAAATTGGAGAATAAGGCAGTGAAGTGTATATTCATCAGTTATGGCATTGATGTGAAGGGGTACAAGCTTTGGAACCTAATTACAGAGAAGGTGCTCTACAATAGAAGTGTGATCTTCTGTGAGCTGAAACCATCATGTTGATGTGAAAAATTGACCCACAACATGCAAGTAAGATAAAATTAAAGTAAAATTATCTCACCTCTCCTGAAAAAGACAATTAGTAATCAAATTGATCACCTCCCAAGGTCTTTGATGTTGGTTCACAACATTGTTGTTTCACAAAGTGGTCAATATGGTTGTAATGTTCAAGGGGCCTACTGGTTTTGAGCTTCTATATTTTTACAAGATCAAACATCTATTTAAACCTACTTTAACCTAGGGTTTTAAAGAAATAGAAAAAGATAGATCAAGGTTTTTAAACTGAAAAGAATGTTGATTCATTCAACTATTCAGACTTGTTACCTTCCAAGGAATTCCTAAACTAGGACTACAGAATAAAATTAACTTGCAATTGATACAAAGTTTCATTCATTCACAGTGCAAACTGTAACAGGAGATTGCAAATCATCACTCAAACAAAACATAAGATAAATTTTCATTCCTTGCAAGCTTTTCAAATCAAATGATTAACCCAAAATGAATACCATTCTAGAGCATAATATAAAGAAGGTTTAAATTTGGCTGCTCCTACTGTTAATGAAATAGATAAGCAACATTTACAAATCTTGCAAGATCACCAGTGTACAGAAACCCATGTCTTTAAACTATCTCCATCTATGCTAAGAAGATCAAGAAGATACATCACCATCCTCTTACTACTGAACTGCAAAAAAAAATGTCTAACTTTTCTTCAAAACCCTAACTTGCTTTTTCACTATCCCATCCTCTACCTTATGAATCCTTCTTTTACCTTCTTCTAACTCATCTAACCCTAACTCGATCTTTTCTAACCTGTGTCTAAAAACTTTCTAACTTCTCTAACAACCAACAGATCCCTTACAAAAGAGGTGAAACGCCATACTTATAAAAATGTGTCAGATGCGTCGGTGCAGTTTAGGGTTTACAAAATAAGTCAGTTACAAAACACGTCGGCCCTAGAAGAGTTTGCAACAAATTCAAACATGTATTAAATGCAAGGGCACCAACCATATGCAAGAAACAGACCAAAACGTGTGAAGAAGAGGAAAAGAAAAATGATGAGGAAGCACAACTTTCAATGCAGCTTTGCATTAACTGCTCCCACCCACATCGCCCATACCTTGCTCCATTATGGCATTTTTCATCAAGAACGTCCTCTACAAGCCATCCACAAGTGGCATAGGCGAAACCCTAGTTCGCCATTCAATAGCATTGATATTATTCTTCAGATATGCCCCATCGTATTGTCCTAGTCTCTCTTGCTGGATTGACATTCATTAATGGTTGCATTGTAGGTCGCTGCATCATCCAGCTGATGTCTAGTTACTATATCTCATGATGGCCTTAGTCCTTCGCAGCAGGGTGTTCACATTAGGATCTAAAACCTTGAACCAGACTAATGTCATCCTGTCCTCAGGAATCCTGACTTTTTCATCCAGCTTCATCTCTTTCTTCTGCTCCAGAGATGGATGATCCCTTTGTGTTCTTCTTAGCCTTTCTAGCCGCTATCTTGCTAGACTTAGTCTGCATCCATCAAACACCAATGTGAGAATCTAATTATTGACAACATTTCATCAAAGTGTTAGCTCAAAATCATGATAAAACCATTAAATTAGCCCTTAAGCATCAAAACTAAGAAGTTCGAGATTTTGAGCTAACCGGGGAAAACCAGCCTAGAAGGAATTTCGGAAAATTCCAGACCAGGCGGATTCTCCCGATGAGGCACCAACATCAACAATAGATCATCATAATGAACACAAGCAACATACAACAGTGAAATTCATCAAGCTAAAGCAAGATATGTTTAAGCATTCATCATTAGATTCATCAATTTTATCCCATTTCTTAAATTCCACAAAGCACAGCAGAGAATTCAGAAAAATTTGGCCTGACTGGAATTCTGCGGATGACTCAGAACTCCGAGCTTCAGAAAAGTGAAGGAAACCAGGAAAATCTGATCGGGCCAGAAAATCCTGAAGTTAGGCAAAAACCCGGAGATCGGCGTGACCTTTGGTCAGTCGGAATGATCTCATAGTGACGGTAGATGTCTCAGCGACCCAAAATTCAGAAACCCGATGGTGAAACGAAATTTGGAAAATTTTGGACCTGGTGGAATTCCGCGAAGGCCAGAAATCTCTCAACTCAGCGAAAAACAGGCTGAGCCGGACTTCAAGTGCAATCCAGGAAAAACCGAGAAAATCCGACCGGGTTGGATTTTTTCGAACTGGCTCAAAAACCCGAACAGCAGCGAAAAAAACCAGAGTTTGAAAGAAAACTAGGAAAATCCAGATGGACCGGAAAATCCCGAACCAGGGTAAAAACCAAAACTTCACCCAAAACATAATATTTTCAAAATTTAACTTGGGAAAAACACTTGGGCAAGCAAGATAAACATATTAAGCACATGCCAAGGAAAAGCAAAATCTCAAAATCGAAGGGGGAAAAACACAAAGAGCGAAAGCAAAAGAGGGGGTCCCATTTTAATCAAATTTAAAATGGGGTGGTTATGCAAGGCATAACACATCCATAGTTGATCTACAACCAGAGATGAAAGAAGAAATAAAGGAGATAGTTGAAGTTCCTCTTACACCCAATAAAGATGAACTGTGTACTCCTGGTGGACCTGTTAATGAGGAGAGTCAAGTAGCTCTAAAAGTTTTGAACAAGATGAAGAACCTCATCCTCGAATTGTGAGGAGGTCTACGTGTGCTAAGCGGCAACCTAAAAGGTTTGGATGTTCTGTTAGATTCTAGTCGTTCCTTTGCTTTGATTGCTAACACTAATGAGCCTAGGACTATTAGAGAGGCTATGGGTATGTCTGATGCAAATTCCTGGTTAAGATCCATGAACTGGTCTGATGATTTTGAATAGATCAACGAACTGAATATGAATGTGGTACGAAAATTTTGATACCTATGTGTTGTCTTTGGGGTTTGTGATATCAAATTCTGACCATTGTATTTATTTTAAGACTGAAAATGGTCATCTTCTTATTATTTCCCTGTATGTGGATGACATATTGTTCATCTAGAATAGTAGGGGTATGATTTCTGAATTAAAATCTCAATTGTTGAAGCACAATTTGAAATGGAGGATCTAGGTTCAACTAGGTATATTCTAGGAATGGAAATTAGAAGGGATAGAGCAAATAGAAAGCTTTGGCTTAGCCAAATAAATATGTGAACTCTTTCCTACAAAGATTCAATATGACAAATTGCAAACAATTAGTGGTTCCTGTGTTGCATGGAACAAATATTTATGTGGAATATTTTCCAAAATATCCTATTGAGATGGAGGACATGACCGGGGTACCTTATGCAAGTGTAATGTCCCCTTCTCATCGATGATCTGTTCTGACGCTCATCAACCTATTCCGGAAGCCCGTAGGCTTGTTTGAGGTAAAATTAGGGTTTCCATGTTCAAAGGCTCTTTGGAATTTCAGGGAGTTTACTATTTTTAGTAAATTCTATTTATGGCAGTATGTAGTTATCAATCTTCATGTCTTCATTTTTAGTTGGAGCATTTAATGCAATTCAAGTTTGGCTTCTAAAGGTTTTATTTTGGTGAATAAAGGCATTAATGTTATAATTTGCAGTTGACCCCTTGGCCTAGGAGAACAACTTTAAGTTGTGTTTAAAAGAGGGACTTGGAAGGGGGACGCCTTCATTAGGTGTTTATTATTTTTAATATTGTCTTAATGCCTTGGGAAAAGTGGATGCCTCTTTTAAGGAGATATTTTTAAAATAAAGTGAAGTTCATATTTGTGCAAGAGGGATGCCATCTTGAGAATTAATTGTTTTTGGAAATTGAAAAGACCCTTGTGTCTTTTGGTGTGCCTTCTTAGGAAATTGAAGAGTTTTTGTGAGCTTCTATAAATTGAAGGCTTTGTTCCAGCTTTGGTATCTAATTGCTTATCATATTGTTATGCTGTCAAAATGACAAGTGATATTTTGCTTCGAGGATGCTACCTCCTAGCCGTTAACCAATTTCGTGTTTGAAATATAACACCTAGTTGGTCCTTTGCTACTTCTCAACTCAGACTAGCAGAATGAGTTCATATGTTGAAGAATTTTGGAGTTATCTACAATTTTGGTTTTGCTAGTTCATATACAGCTAAAGGTGGTTTTTGCACACAACTCTTGGAGTAAATTTAATTTTCTTGTGGGTATCTTTCCTATCTATTTCTACACCCAAGGCGACCCCTTCTACCAATTTTTAGATTTTTGTTTGGAGTTTCTGATTTTTACTTGCCAAATCGCCCCTCTTGAAGGTTGTACCATTCATGGTGCATTGGGAATCGTGTAAGAAATAAATTCTGAGTTTTTGTTGTTGTTTCTTCATCTGATCTTGGGTGCCTATCTTCTAGCAGCACATTGGTTTTCATTTCACGTAAATCAAAGGTAATTTGATGAAATTATGAGCATTTAATGGTGTTACAGTTTGTTGATCAGAATTCCAGAAACTCTGCTTTTATATCAGATTTATGAGACTTCAATTTTGGTCTTTATTTTATCATTGGGAGAGTAAAGAACATTGCTAGTATTCATTCTTCTCTTCTTAGCTTTGTTCTCTATCATTGTAACTAGTAATTTTCATATTTGTGATTGTAAGGTTGATATTTTAGTAGTACTAATCCAACTGTTTTAAGTCTCTGCAATTACTTGATTTATTCCATATTAATTACCCCTGGATGGTTTACCACCAGTGTGGAAAAATGAACATTTGATATCTCTTTGTACCCACTCTCAAGTGGTGAATTCCCACTCTTAAGTGGCTGCCCGCCGCAGCGGATGAATTAGATAGATGTATCTTCATGGCTGGTTATCCGCCTAACTGTTTTAGTTCAATTAATAACTCTGTCATATGTTAGCACCTCGCCCTCAGTGGGATCTTGAGTGCACATTCTTGACGTTGAGCTTGTTTCATTTCAAGTTATTATTTTTAGTTTCTCTGCCATATGACAACACCTATCCTTCCTTGGGATTGAGTGTGCATTCTTGGCGTTGAGATCTTTCAAACTTGGATTTCAATTTTAATGCTAATGCTAATTCAATTGGCAAAGTGTTGATTGTGTGTGAAAATTTCAATGAAAAAAATTGGTTAGCATATTTCAGCAAGTGTAGTTGGCAGTTTAATGTATGCACTAGTATGTACTAGGCTAGACATTTCCCAAGCAATGGGAGTTCTTAGTTGATTTATGGCTAATCCAGGACAGACACATTGGGATGTTGTGAAGAGAGTTTTTCAGATGTTTGAAGGGTACTTCAGAGTATGCCTTATGTTATCATGGTTATTCTATTGGATCTCAACATTCAGTAAGAATTCATGGATATGTGGATTCTAATTGGGTGGGTGATATTGACAGTAGAAGATCCACTAGTGGATATGTTTTCACGTTGTTTGGTGGTGCAATAGGTTGGATGAGCAAGCAACAAGTTGTAGTTACTTTGTTCACTACTAAAGCAGAGTACATGGCAACAACTCATGCTTGTAAAGAAGCCATTTGGCTTAGAAGACTATGTTCGGATGTTAGTTTTGATGTAGGATAGTTTAATATCTTTTGTGATAGCCAAAGTGCCATATGTTAGGAAAAAAATCCAACTTTCCATGCTAGAAAGTTGTAAAACACATTGACGTGCAATACCATTTTGTTCGTGATATGGTGGAAGATGGAAAGGTTAACTTGGAAAAAGTTGAAACTTTGGTGAATGTTGTTGATGCACTGACAAAGCTAGTGAGAACATAGAAATTCAGATGGTGTGCCAATTCGATGGGCCTTGAGTCCTAGGGTGATATGGTGACTTCGAGCGTTGATTAGGAGCCAATAAGTTCTTCGTCAAGTGGGAGAATGTTGAGAAAAAGGTGTCTCAAACTTACTGGTTAAGGCTCTCTTAAATTAGGAAAACACTTAGCTGAGTCAAAATCTTCTACACCATAGTACCGCGAAGGTTTAAACTAGAGCTTGCGGGTTGGCGGTAAAGGTTCACCTAATTATTACCCACAGGTTATAGAGTTCGGGCTTCAGGCTTATTGCTTACCGAATGCATTTGAAAAAGACTTAGAAAATTTGAAGGGTTTCGGCAATCAGACTTCAAAGTTCCATTGTATGCTTTAATTGTGAAGTTTGCGGTATCAGGTATTAAGAAACCCTGAATCCCAACCCGCGAAAGGAATTTGTTCTTCGTTGTTCAAAGGTATGGTTTTCTATCTACTTGCTTGAGCTCTAAGCAATATGGAGTATGCAAGATCCCTGATCCCTGATCCCCAATCCCCAATGGCTAATAGATAGTCTGTGAGGGGGTCTATAGTATGGTGGTATAGAACCCGCATCCCCACGATAGTTTGATGAGAGGGGCTTCAGTATAGCAGTGACCCGCAACATTGCGATGGTCATTTGGATGGGCTACAATGGAGCAGTATCATGCGGTACAATGATAATTGGTAATGTGATGAATATTAGTGCAACCCTGCGATGGTTGAAGGATGACTTGGCGAGATTGCACTTATGACTATTCGGTTGGTATGGAAGTTGAAGTGTTTGTTACGTTGGTTTTCTTGTAATGCTTGAGAAGCATGTATGCAATGTCGTAGCGTATTGGAATAGACTGTAGATCAGAGTGAATGTAACGAAATGTTGTCGGATCATTTTGTGAATTAACACCTGAAAGAGAATAACTCTATAACTTGTATGTAATATTTGTTTTATTGTAATACAAGAGATATTTGCTTTGGTGTGTGGGTTTTTTCTCGAAAGGGTTTTCCCATGTAAATCTTGTGTTGGTGTTTAATTGTCTATTCGTGTTTTAAATATGTGCATCTTAATTGAACTATAATTGCAAAGATTTAAATGGTTTATTTGCTTCTCTGTCCTGAAGATTAGGATTAGGAAGGCGTATTCTACACTCTTCTTTCCTTTCAGGATCAAGAGGAGAATTAATATATTACTTGTGTTTAGTGATGATGGAAGGAGATGGTACTTTCACTATCCTTCAAGATTGAAGTATCAACCTATTTACATCCAAATTTATTCACCAAATATGTTGGTTATCATTTCAAAATTATAGACCAATTGAGGTAGCACATTATTTAGGTAAATCATTTTTTTGTGATGAAAGACTCGCTAGGAGTCTCATACATCAATGGATTTTACTCATGATTTGGATCAAGAGGAGAATTCATTTATTACTTGTGTTCAGTGATGATGGAAGGAGATGGTCCTTCCACTAGATCCTTCAAGATTGAAGTTTCAACCCATTTACATATAAATTTATTCATCAAATATGTTGGTTATCTTATCATTTCAAAATTATAGACCAATTGAGGTAGCACATTATTTAGATTTGGTGCAAGCTAGGTCAAAAATTATTGAGCTTTGGTGGGTTGTGATAATTGTTATGGTTGATTATTAGGTGGTGAGAAAATTATTGACAACCCTACCATGGTTGTTATCATTGTTCAAATTATGGTTGTTGATATTGATTAAGATATCTTTGGCCATAAGGGAGTTGTGGTTATGGTTGTCTCCACTCCCATTTAGGTATTAATTTGGTTTAGGGTAATAGTTAGGAAGTGACAAGACAATAATGTGTCCCACCTTTTACTATCTATGACTATTAAAACCGTTTTTAAAACTAGTGACATTTTTTCAATTATAAGAAACGAAAAGGTGTAAAATAATGATTTGTGAAATTTTCTATATAGATTATATTTATATTTTATGATTTTTTATAAATTATTTATATCATATTTGATTAATTTTTAATAAAGTGTTTATTATACTTTTACTATTTCTTATTAATACCTAATTCTTCTTTAGTATAACTTGAGCTAAAAATAAAACATTTTCATTATTTCTCAAACTTAGAAGTTTAACATAATATCTAGTGATAACATATCTTTCTACAATGTTATTGAATATTTTATTATTAATAATTTTTAATATCTATAATAGATATTATTTAGACATTCAAATTTTCCTTAAATGTTGCTATTACCTAAATTGAAATATTTTTTAATTAAATGTAAGGAAATCAATATAGAGTGTGCAATTATTATTATTTTGAAGTTTTTTGGCATTGTTTACCATTTCCTAATGTCCTAAATGGATGTTATTATTTTTTATAACAAACTTGTGTTGATTAGAAAAAGAAAAACTATGTTGATAAGGGTGTGGTTCGATGGTCAAGTCACTTGGTTGTAGTGATGGACACTAGGGTTCAAACCCTCATTGGGCCAAAGTGTCCGCAGGCCTTGTGCCTTCGCTAGGCCATTGTGCTCGTGGGTTTGGTAGTATCTTATGGTTTCTTGTATCCAGTTCATAGCTCCGGTCAAAAGAGTTTACCCCTAATAATATGGGTGCATTGCACCTTTTAAAAAAAGAAAAAGAAAAATAAAAACTATAATATTCAAATATAATATAAATATATATAGAAAGATTTCAAATAGGGTTATTTACCTATAAATTTCATTTTTTATGAACTCATTTGACCTAAAATAATGAGGAATAAAATGAAAATTTTAGTCAAATTAAATGCAACTGTTTGAATTGGAGGGACAAAGGGTGCCTCATAGGAGCCACATGATCTAACCCCCTTCAATCAAAGGAGTTCAATTGAAACCAACCAAATAAAAGTGACTAGATAATTAGTGGTGCAAGCCTTTATAAAGACATCAAGGAGCTCAATCAAACCACTTTTCCACATGGTGGAAAGAAAAGGATTAAATTGAAGGGAGTTTGATCAAGCACACCCTTCAATCAAGCCTTATGTTTTTGTATGCAAAATTTTTCTCTATTTTTTTGTTTGTTTCCCAAGAGTGGGACACAATATTATGCTTGACACTAAGAGGAGGTCCCATTTGATTATAATAATAATTTTTATATTAAAATTTTTATTTGGCATATTGATGCAGGTTGAGATTTGATGATCAATTTAAGGACTATAAAATCAATAAAGACAACAACAAGAATACAAAAAATAATTGAACAACATAGATAATTGGATGTAACACAAGATCATACATAGTTTAATTGAAATAATTTAATTCATTACATAGGATGTAGATCTAAACAATTACCAACTTGATCTCTTTGAATTTCTAAACTTCCAAGCTTAGATCAATCAATAGATGACTCATGATGCAAGAAGGAATGTGTATTTATACACATCCTAATCCAAAATAAAAACCCTTACTATCTCTACTAAAGATTGTATGACCTTCAAAATTGGCACCTTGCTATAATTCTAGCTTATTTGTTCAAATTTGATCAGTACATGGTTGGAATCTTTAGGAGACACCATGTTACAACCAAGTGATACATTTTTTAGCATAAATGTTGTCATGTATTCTAACTAGTCTAACTAGACTAGTAAAAAATTTAAAATTTAAATATGTGTCACTAAGGTATATCTAATTATCCAATGACCCCTAGATACATGGTCTAATTTAGTGAGAATCCACTAAATGAAATATAAAAATTAAATTAAATTAAAGTTGAGTGCAACCAATTATTCATTCCTTGGATGCAACTCGAGGAATTATTTAAATTTTAATTTTAAAAAGATCAAGAATGCACATCTATGTTAAGTGAAGTCCAATACAAGTTCTAAGCTAATGACATGATTTGATCATTAGCATGCATCTTAGAATATTCAATTGGGTGTAGGAAAAGGGGTAAACCCTTTCTGAATAAAGGTGGTAAGAATACCAAAATATAATCCTTTTGTGTCACCCTAATGATAAATTAAAACCTTTACAAATTTATAATATAAATTATAAATTCTAACTCTAAATGTAAAAAAATCTTGTGACAAAATGAAAACAAGAAAAATAAAAATAAATCTTTGAAATTAATAGAATGTTTTTGTTGACCAAGGATTCTCTTGCATCACATATTTTGAGATTATGGTCTTGGCTCCATTGTCAATGTTAGGTCACATAGTAGACTGTATCCTCATTATTTTCTCTATCTTGTGGTAGTAACTTTAGTTTTGTGGTCTTGATAGGTTCTTGGAGACTTGAAATTTTTGTTTGATTGATTAGAAAATCTCTATAAAGATGTTTCTTATAACATGGGGGTCAGAATATAGCTAATATTTTCTCAACTTCTTCACGCTTTCATCATGCTTTTATATTTTAGTATTCTATAGCCATATAATTTAATAGATTAGTCTTTAGGTCTTCTATTAAGGTATCAATTTTTCTTGTAGTAATCCCTCTTAAAAATGGAGTTGTGATTTCCTAATGTGCTTGAATTTGTTTTGAGAAAAAGTGAGAATCATTTGAAAATCTCTTCAAAAGATGACTAAGATATTTTTCTCACACCCATTAAATTATGAGCATTCCTACGCTAATCTTTAATACCCCAAAGAAATATCATTTTAATTAATTACATTTCTAGTATGTTTTTATTGGAGTGTTACAAACCAAAAATATATTTTTGGATATAATCTTCAACTATCTCTTATTTCTTCTATGTCTTGCACAAAAATCCTCTAATATCTCTTACCTATCAATACTCCTACCATTTCCTTAGGAATCTCTCTTTCATTGCCAATAAGTGTAAATAATATTCCCACTAATCCCCATAAACTATCACAATGTTCATTTTTAAGGTGAAAGGAAACAACATTAGCTTATGTTCAATGCTCTAATAACCATAACTTTTTCATAATAGATCAAACTCAAATAAGAATATTTCATAATATATTTTAAAGTGGAAGGAAACAACTTTATCTTCTATTAAGTGCTATAATAATAAAGTCAAGTAAGAATATTTTAGTATCTTTAGTAGTAATCCCATATAAATTTGGTATTGGTAAGAAGAATATTTTCACAGGCACTTAATTTGTATTAGATTTATGGGCAATCATAGGATTATTAGGAGCAAGAGCTTTATTTGTACCACCATAACTTTAATGCAACCTAGATCAGGGGATTTAATTAAAAATAACCTAATCTAATGGCCCAACCTTAAACCTATTCATATATGTGTAGTATGGAAGCAACAAATAGACTAACAATAAAATTATCATCTTTTTATAATTTAGTACAATATTCTTAATAAAATTGTGTGGTGCTCTAGGGACTATAAGGAAGTTTCTATAGCAAGCCTTTTTATATACTTGCATATTTTAAAGCAATACCTTATTTACAAATAAAATTCTACCAATTCTTCTTTTCACTATCCCCATACATTATTACATTTTCTATTCATCGCCCACATATCCATTTATGCATCATATATTTTATTCTTCTTTTGATCTTAATGTTTTTTCTCTCTAAATAGTGTTGTCCACCCTTATTCTCTTTATAATCAACATGGCTAAGAAACCCAAGTTCTCTTCTTTGTAGATCTTATCACCAACCCATAGTACATCCACATGTGGCTTCAACACAAGTAAAAAAATATCCACAATATCTTGAATGGATAATAAATGAATTGTCCCTATTATGTAGTCTCTAGGAAAATAAGTGTGAAGGTTCAAAATGATTCTAAATGACATATAAATAGCATGGGAAACCCATGAGACCATATGAAATAGCAAAAAATTCCCATAAATCTATAAAATTTTGTTTATGAGGACTAGGAAAAACACCACAAGTACATAGGTAAGTGAAAGGTCATAGCTAGGCATGATATGAGTTTGTCAAAACAATAAGAATCTAGCAATCAATCACCAAGGGTAAAATAAAATATATAAAAAATAAGGAAATTTTTTGTTGAAGGTAATAATAGTTATTTATAACACCCATGACACTAAGTGGAAAAAAGACAACAAAAGGGCTCCTTTTACATAGAAAGCTAGAATTGATAATTTTAAATTTAAAGCATATCTTATAGATTTTGTTTTGACTTTGCATAGGCAACATAAAATCATAATTCTTCCAATCAATATTCTAAATTAACACTTAAAACCAAAAGCATCCTTTATGACATCATAGTCCTATTACAACTATTATCAAATCAATGCATGATTCACACATTCATTTTGAAGCATGAGACATGGCTCTTACAATATGATATGCAACCTTGTAGGTTTACACATAGAGCTTGTGTCACCTTTATTTTTATGATCCCATATACAACAAGGATTTTTATGTAGCTCGACTTAGTATGGGTCTATAACAATATGATAATGATTTATAACATTGGTACAGATGGTTTGAAACATATAAGAACCTACATCCTTCTTGTAGCACCTACCAATAAGGCAAGTTGATATGAACAACAAAAATAAAAATACACAAAACTAAATGGAAATTTTTGAAATATAATTTGTTTTCTAATACTATTGCTTATGAACCCTAATGCTTCTACATCAATCCTAGTGAGTCATACTAGTTTCCCATGGAGTTTAATGCAAATGTCAAGGGCTAAAGAGAGATGAAAACCTTGGAACAATTTTTTATCTTCTCAAGGTCTCTTCCTAGTCCTCTTCAAAGGAATTAGATTTATTAGTGGCGTGGCTTGATTTTTAGTTAGTTGCACAAATCTCTTAGTACCTTGAATAAACTATTCTAATTTTTCTACTTTTGATAATCTAGAAGTTTCTTTCCCTTGTGTTCTACCTATGCCAAGACTAGAATATGATTTTTTTGGAAGGAAAATCCCCTTACTACCTCTCTTATGAGGCATGCACTTAAATAAATTACTTTAAAATAACACAAACCTAAGTTAAACTTGGGCGATGCTAAGTATTCATTAATGCACCTTAAAGTTTCAATCCTAATGTAACTTGAGTGATCTATAGGTTTTGATGGCAGTTCCCTAGTAATGATGCCAAAAATGTGGTATCATAAACTCACAATGACATTGTCAAAGTGTATATATTAGATCCACATGATTTTCAAATTAAGTATCTAAAATGAATACAAACTAAATTGGGGAGTACGACCAAGTAAAAGAATGATGAATGAGAATGAAGAAATATTGATTCATCAAAATTGAAAGCTACTAGAAAATGTAAAGTACTTTAATGAAAATAATAGAACTAATCCTACATTTTATAGGTACACCAATACTAAATCTTAAACACACACTTTTTAATAATAAACTAAACACACTTAACTATAAGCATTATAATCAATTTGAATCACAAAAATATTAATTTTAAACTATAATGCAAAGGTAAAAAACACATGCGAAAAAAGAAAAAATAAAAAGAAAGATAGCTTAATAATCTTATCAATAAGCATGTCCTTTCCCATTAAGAAAACTACATTTAATCCCCCCTAAACCAGAACTACAAACTCCTTAGAATAATTTCATCTTTATTAAAGATGAAATTGTTTTACAAAAATGCATGCAACAATTAAATATTGTTGTGGAAAGAAACAAATAATTCAACTATAATATACCTTTGTTACTTCTAAATCCCTTTCCTTCTCTCAATTTATGTATTTGTCACTAAGCCTAACAACTTTATATATGAGAAGAAGAGGAAACATGTGGTTACAATAATAGAATGTGAATTTGATCCTTTGACAAGTGAATCCTATTGTGACTGATAATAAAGATGCTTGTACCAAAAAAACCAAATTGGTTGCATTATTCTTGCCACATAAATACTTGGAGAGGTTATCATATGAGGATGAGTTACTATCAATAAAGTTGATCAATTTTTGTTCACTTATTCTAGCCCCTCATAATAGAATGAGTTACTATCAATACAAGAAGTCAACTTTTATTAACCTATTTTGAGTGTGATTCATCAACAATGTGGCCTTATCATGCAACTAATCATATAAAAAGTTGCAAGACTATACTATGATGATATAAAAGCATTCAAATCAAAGTACAATTTTGTATCACTCAAAAAGTATATAATTAACCACAATTATTGTTAACTCTACCAGTAAGAGGCAAGTAGTTTATGTATCTCTTGATTTGCTGAAGTTTAATAAAATTCTTCATCTGCAAAACTAGTTTTCCCTTCGAGGTTTTTCCAGGGACAATTTGTCCAAAAATATTGTGTTCATTGTTTTGTGTATTTTATTCTATGTTCCTGTGATCTTATTTGTGAAGTTGCAGTTGTGTTATTTTTCAATATTTACTGTGAATTATTTTTTGGCAATCAAATAATCTATATAGATAGGAGATTAATAATTAGTAACTGCAATAGAAATTCCACATGGTATCAGAGCTGATCTAGGAGTAGAAAAGGCTCAGCGTAAGCACATGAAGGAAAAATCGAGGGTTTATAAAACCCAGTTCAACCTCTTTAGAATTTTTTTTTTCTCATCTTTTGAGATGGCCTTAGCAGGTTTGAGAGATCAGGATAGATTGGATTGAGCCTCAAATTTTGGTGTCTAGAAAGCCAAAATTTCTATATTGCTAGAAGAGAATGGTATCAAGGAATATGTGACCAATGTTGTAGTTGTACCTACAGATCCAACACAACTCTTAGCATATAAGAAGGAAGATGCCAAGGTGAGGAGGCTAATCCTTGACAGTGTTAAGGACCATATTGTTCTGCCTATTGTAGAGTTAGATAAAAGCGAAGAATATGTGGGACGCCATTCTGAATCTATACCAAAATGCTACCACTAACTGAAAGTTGATTCTCAAAGAAAAGTTGAGGAATATCCAGATGAATAAGGGAGAAGATTTTACAAGTTACCTCACTAGGCTTAGGCTAGTCAAGGATGAGTTGGTAGCTATTGGAGATAAACCAGATGATGACGAGCTAGTACGAATAGCCCTAAATGGGTTTACTAAGTAGTGGGATGTCTTTGTTCAAGTTATTAATGGATGAGACACCTTACCGAGTTGGGATCGATTATGGAGTGACTTCACTCAGGAGGAGCTTAGACTAAGTCTTGTCAGTGGAACCAACAATAATAGTCAGAAAAGTGAGGCAGAACAGGAAAACATTTCCCTAGCAAGAAAAGGGAAAGAGAAGAAGGTGTCTAACAAAGGATCAAATCCTAAAAGTGAGAAGAAGAAGAAGAAGAAGAAGAAGAAGAAGAAGGACTTGTCTAAGATAAAATGCTATGGTTGTCACAAATTTGGCCACTATGTCAGCGATTGCCCGCAAAGGAAGAAAAATGAAAAGAAAGGAAAGAAGCAGATGGTAGCTTTAGCAAGTGCAGATGAGATCTCTAGTAGAATGGAGGATGAGTTTTCCCTCATAGCTTGTATGGTTAGCTCTACCTCACAAGGAGTTTGGTATATAGACAGTGAGGTGTCATTTCATATGATAGGAGTTAAGAGTACTTCTTCAATTATAAGGACATTAGAATCCATATTTTTATGGGGAACATGTCCAAACTCAATCTAGTTGGGAAAGGGACTGTTTTATTTTAGAGGGAGAATGGCAAGCTAATTCCCATTCATGATGTGTTGCATGTGTCAGGCTTGGGTATGAATTTGATTTATGTATATGTCCTTTAGGATAAAGGCTACAATGTACTCTTTAGAGGGGCACATGTGTTGATCAAGCATAAGGATTGGAAATCACCCATAGCTATTGGAGTTAGGAGCGGTCGACTTTACAGGTTGCAGTTTGATACTCATAAGGCACATATGAGCAGCAGTAATCCTAGGGGTCAAGGAGAACTATGGCATAGGAGGATGGTCCATATACATCATGGAGCACTTAAATTTCTTTGTGAGATAGTGACAGGTGTTCCAAAGGTGAGCACAGAGCATGATGATGTATGTAAGGGATGTCTATTTGGGAAGTTTGCGAAAACAATTTTTCCAAGGAGTGACACCAGATCCAATGGTGTTCTTGATCTAGTACATTTAGACATATGTGGACCAATGTCGACGAAGTCTCTCAAAGGATACAAGTACTTTGTAAATTTTATTAATGATTTCTCCAGGAAGACCTAGATATACTTCTTGAAGACCAAGGATGAGGTCTTCAGTCGTTTCTGAGAGTTCAAAGCTCTTGTGGAGAATTTGACAAGCAAGAAGATAAAGGTTCTTCGGTCAGACAATGGAGGCGAGTACAAAGGGAAAGAGTTCCAGGAGTTCTATACCAGGGAAGGAATCAAGAGAGAGTGAACCATTCCTTACAACCCACAAGCAGAATGGGGTTGCTGAGAGGAAGAATCGGTCTATATCAAAGAAAGCAAGGGCTATGCTATATGACCAAGATATGCCACATTACTTATGGGAAAAGGCGTGCAGTACGACAATATACATACATAACATAGTTTCACATAAGGTATTGGGCAAGATGACACTAGAGGAGGCATTCTCAGGGAAGAAGCCAAATGTCAGCCACTTCAGGATATTTAGGAGTTTGGTGTTTTGTCACATCCTAGGGCCTACACATTCCAAGTTAGATCAGACTGCAGAAAGAGGGTACTTTGTGGGGTATAGTGAAACCTCAAAGGCATATCAGTTATTTATTCCAAGGGCCAAGAGGATTATAATTAGGCGTGATGTCAAATTCATGGAAGACAAGGCATTTAGGAGGTCCAGAGATTTTCCAGCAAATGATCAGAATGAGCAGCCAGTAGAAGCTCCAAGGATTGTGCAACCAGATCAGGGGCAGCGAAGCACAAGTATAATTACTAGTACAAGCACAGGCTCATGTGTTGAGAGTTCGCAGAGTATGGAGCAACAGATGCAGGAGATCCAAGAGATGCATCAGGATGACATGGAGGTTGATACTTTATCCTCTATAGTTGGTAGGAGGAACTATGAGGTTCAACAGACACATAGGGATACTCAGGAGTTTGTGGGAGTTCCTAGGATGAGCAATAGACAACGGAGACAACTAGCTAGGTATGATGACTATATGGCATTAGTTAGTTAGTTGGTAGATAGTGAGCCTTCCAGCTATTAGGAGGCCGCACGACAGTAGGTGTGGCAAGATGTGATGGTTGAGGAATATACCTCAATAGTGCAAAATGATGTGTGGGAGGTTGTGCCTAGACCAACAGATAGGGCAGCGGTTGGATCACCCTGGATCTATAAGATCAAGCATGGTATGAATGGTAGCATCGAGAAATACAAGGCAAGGTTCATGGCCAAGGGATTCTCTCAGAAGGAGGGAATAGACTATGAGGAGACATTCGCTCCAGTGGCTAGGTATACTTCTATGCGAGTCATGATCTCACTTGCAGCACAGATGGGATGGTAGATCCATCAAATGGATGTCAAGACAACATTTCTTAATGGTGAATTGGTAGAGGAGGTATTCATAGAACAACTTGAGGGCTTTGTAGCACACAACAGCAAAACCCACGTGTGCAGATTGAAGAGAGTTTTGTACGAACTCAAGCAGACTCCCAGGGCATGGTATGAGCGCATTGATAGATACTTGTAGGGAATGGGCTTCGTGAAGAGTGAGGTGGATGCTAACCTCTACTACTTGGTGGTTGGGAGTGAGGTTCTCATTCTTGTTCTATATGTGGATGACTTGTTTTTAATAGGTTCACTAGGACTCATAGAGGAGTGCAAGAGGGACCATGCAACAGAGCTTGAGATGAAGGATTTGAGGCTTATGCACTACTTTCTAGGCATGGAGGTGTGGCAAACAGATGGGGATATTTTCCTTGGAAAAGGGAAATACTGCATCAAAATCTTGAGGAGGTTTGAGATGGAGGATTGCAGAGCCATGTCTACACCTATGATCATGAATTAGAAGAAGGTAGACTCATCCAGGGAGAAGGATATAGACCCCACCTTATACAGATAGTTGATTGGGTCTCTCATGTATTTGGTCAACACCATGCCAGATATATCCTTTGCAATAAATTCTCTTAGTCAATTCATGATTGAGCCAAAGAGAGTGCATTGGACAACAGAAAAGTGTGTGTTGTAGTATTTGCATGGTACAATCGAGTATAGGATCAAATATGCTTGAGGTGATAGTATCAAGTTGATAGGCTAAACTGATGCAGATTGGGCAGGCAGTACAACAGACAGGAAAATCACTTCAGGGTGCTACTTTAGTTGGGGATCAAGAGTTGTCTCTTGGTACAATAGGAAGCAGATGTCTGTGGCTCTTAGTTCTACAGAATCATAATACATAGCAGCTAGCATGGCGATGTGTGAGGCGATATGGCTTCGGAAGTTGCTGGTATCCTTGTTTGGTCAGAGGGTTGAGACTATGGTGATACACTACAACAATCAAAGTTGCATTAGGTTGTATGAGAATCCGGTGTTTCACGATAGGTCTAAGCATATAGACATCAAGTATCACTTCATCAGGGATTGTGTACAGCGGAGGATTGTTCAACTATAGTATATACCTACAAATCAGCAGGTAACAGACATTTTGACAAAGGCATTGGGGGTTGGCAAAATTCATCTTCTTCAGAGATAAGTTAGGTGTCATGCAAAACACCTTCCTCGCTAAGAGGGAGTGTTAATTTATATAGCTTGGACAGGTGTCTCCAAACTCAAGTATTTAATTAATTGATTGATTGATTCCTCTAGAGACTTCTAGAAACTAGTTAGTTAGGGTTTGTTAGAGTCTATTTAATCTTAGCCATTGATTGAGATTAAATAGTGGCCATTGGATTTTCAATGAGATGATTATAAAAGGGGATTAATGGGAATTTGGAGAACACACATTTGAGAAAGATTTGCAGTGATAGCAAGAGCGCAGTGATAGTGTTGGAGGTAGCAGCAGTGAAATTTCAGCAGGAGAAATTGAGGGAATAATTTTCGGAGAAGATTATTGTCGGAGCTTTTCCAATAAGAGGCAAACAATTTATGTATCTCTTGATTTGCTAAAGTTTAATAAAATTTCTCATCTGCAAAACTAGTTTTCCCTTCAAGGTTTTTCAAGGGATAATTTATCCAAGGGATAATTTATCCAAAAATATTATGTTCATTGTTTTGTGCATTTTCTTCTTTATTCCTGTGATTTTATTTGTGAAGTTGTAGTTGTGTTATTTTTCAATATTTGTTGTGAATTAATTTTTGACAGTCAAATAATCTATATAGATAGGAGATTAATAATCAGTAACTACAATAGAATTTTTACACTCATTTTCCCATATCTTTATACAATTGAATGAATATATTTATTCTCATTTTTTTATGTATTAATGTATATTCTAAGCCTTAGCTATTTGCTTTTGTAGTTTTTGGTTGAATTTTTACACTTTAATATTATTTTTTTATTTTTTCAAGGGGTAAATGTTTTGATCTAGAGTTATTAATTGGTGAGATCACAAATGAGAGACCTTATCCCCAATATTTAAATATTCAATAATAACACTCTGGTGATATTTAAATCTTGATGGCAAGAACAATAACACCACAAATTAACCATCACACTATGCCACTATTGGAACTTTAATACTATATTAAGTGATATTGAAGCAATATAATTCTCTAAGTTCTAGGTCTGGAGAGTTTATCTCTATGAAGGTGTTCAACCTATAATGAAATTATAATTTAAACATTTTTTTAGGTGTTTGGTTAGTATGAATTAATATGATTCACAAAAGAAGATGTGATAGGATTTCAAACATAGTTGGAGCTACTAATATAGTAGGGAGAGTAGAAGAAGTCATAAATATGCTAAGAACTATGCATGCCAAAATAGAAGTGATGAAGGAAGATTAAAGAGGAGGTTATGCTAGAAGAGACAATGATAGTGACATAGAAGAAGTATGAGGTGGTGGTGGAGAATAGGAGAAAGCCAAAGAGCCACTAAAGGAAATTAGAGAAGATAAAATTTTAAGAACTATCTCCAAAATAAAAAGGAGACGAGAATGGGAATGTTCCAAGCATCACAAGATCATTAAATTTGTATGAGCTACTTGATTAGCTTATGGAGATGGAAGGGTATTTTGAATAAGGATATTTTTGACTCATGGAGTGTGAGTGGTGCAAACTAAGTTGAAGGGTCATGTAACCTTGTGATGGGAAGAAATGCAAGTGGAAAGAGCTTGAGAAGGAAGAGATAACATAATCCATTGAGATCATATGGTTGTCAAGATAAAAGGAAAATATTTACCCGATAATTATTAGTTATTGTAGACACCTAAAATTTAACCATACTTGACCACACTTAATTTTCTCTATCCTAACCATTAATTAAATAAATATTCATTATTTATCTAATTGATTTATCATTCACCTTTATCCCCCACTTTAATTAAATAAATATGTATTATTTATTTAATTAATTTAACCTTCACCATTATCCCCCGCATAAATTAAAAAAATAAATTATTATTTAATTAATTAACTTATCCTTCACATTTATCCCTCACTTTAATTAAATAAATATTTATTATTTAATTAATTAATTTATCCTTTCACATCACCCTTCTCCAATAATTATTTAAAAAAAATTATTATTATTTAGTTAATTATTGAGTCACATGACTAACTAAGACCTTGTCTAGATTCATTGAAGCTAGATGTTACCCATTTTTCATTTACAACTCAAATCACATTGAACTTATAGATTTAAAACTAAGAAAATGAGGTATTCATTTTATTATCCCTCCTACATTACATTCAAATGTATAAATGAAAAAATCCTAGAAAGATTACAACTACAAATCATTACATTTATACATATGCATTTAACATAAGAAAGATTTTTGACAAATCTTTTCTGAAATTTTTTTCTTGAATAGAAATATTCATTTAACTCACACAAGTCGTGAGTTTAACTGTTGCTTGCTTATTCAATGCAAATAAAAATCAACATATTCATGAATAAGTAAACGAATGAAGAAGAAAAAGTGCATGTAGGGAGGGTAATCAGTCATTGCCTGAGAATGACTGGTTATGTCAGGTCTTCTTGTCTGACTGCTGCCTGAGTTGTCCTAGCCTTCCTAGCTCCTTGATACTCTTGTTTCCTGCATTAAGTCAAAACAATGTGTTAGAGAAATGCTCTAAGCAATGAAAGGTTACACACCATGCATGTTCATTTACCTATGCACGTATAAATTGGCCCTAATCTGCATTAAATAAACATTTATATCTTGAATGTTCCAGAAGAAAACATTGAAGCCATCAAGTACACTTGAAATACACATATTTTTCTAATTTGTTTGCTTCATGTGCAATTATAGGTGTAATCATGTCTTAATTCAAATGAGTGGTGAAAATGCGGCTCCCATGAGGGTTGAGCCCAGCTCATAATTTATGAATAGCCTTTTAAATATAAGTCTTAAAGAAACAATGAGTATTGAAAACATATAGGAGCATAGTGAGCAGTTACAAAAACTAATGAAACAGGATTTCAATAGTGAGCTTGATATCATGTAGACATAAGGAGCATGCTTTATAAATCATGGCAGTCAAACAAACAGATCTCAAAGTTCAAATATATGCGAATCAATATCTTGCAAGTTAACATTTCTCAAAATTTTAGTACTTCATAATAGAGATCTACAGTAAGTAGCTACCAAGTGAACAATGAGCCTTCAATGGTAATATTCTTTATGAGCAACAACAATGATGAACAAGCATATAGAATGTTCATAGATAAGAATATACCCGTAAAAACAAGCTTAAGTGCTACAATTTTCACTATTATCAATGGAAAATGCTCACTTAGTGAAATCATAACATGAAAAGGTGCAATCATTAATCAAAATTTTATCATTCTAAAATCCTGGGGAGACATTCATGAAAGACAAGACTCACACTTGACAATACTTATGAGAGTGCAATAAGAATGATAATATGACAATGGCTTAAGGACAGTACATAAGCAAAATAAGATTGAACCATAGGCCATAACAGAGCAGTCAAGTACCTAATGCAACTCTAATTTATGATAAGATAACAGCCCAGTGATCTTGTGGAAATGGAGAAGGCCTCACACAACAAAGGTATCAATAATATAATCGAGTCTCAAATGTCAATGACAGAATACATTTTGAGAACTCGAAAGATAAGCATCCTGTATTCAAGAATACTGCAAATGTTGCTAATGAGGGAAGTTGTTTCTATGTAGTAAATCCTATTTTAATACCTCAATACCTCATATATAGTCTGACAAGAAGGTTCAATGCAATAGTTATAAGTAAGATTCAGCTAAACAAGACTACCACTAGTCTGTAGCAGCAAATGAAGAGTGATGAATCACTATTAGTCAAGGAGTCTTAAACAAAGAATTGCTCTTAGACTCAGCAATAGAAGCTGAAAAGGCTCTTATTAAATGGACATTTGAAGCTTATCCTTTTGATGTAGTCATCATATATACAAAAGATAGTACTAAGAAGGCATTCATGTTGTTAGGAGGTAACATTTAAGGGTGGTCATTTTGTCCTAATTCAAATATTGGAGTTATGTTCAAAGGAAAATCAGGAGTTCATAGAGTTGTATAAACTATGCCATAAAATGCAAATCCAGCATTATCATTTAAACAATAGTTCAAGTCATAGTGACAAAAGTAAATGTTAAGATATCATGACAATATAAAGCAACAGAAAATTTTGTTTTGCAAGTGAAGTAGTCTATGTATCAAAACAAAAATATTGTAGTCAATACAAGAAACAATGCATTTATAGCACAGAAACCCTTGTTCACAATATGGACTCATAGTGTTTGATACTTGTGGAAAATAAATTATAACAATATACCAATACAGTGGCCGAAATATTCAGGTTTCTAAAAAATCACAGAAAATGTATGATAGCCACGAAACTTGCAGAGGAGATTGAAGGGCAGCCATGACCATTTTTGGAAAGGAAAGATGATATACAGAGCAAAATAGTGAAGGCGCGGGTTTGTCAAAACCCAGAATACCCATGATATTTTAATTAAAATCCATGGCTTGAAAACTAATCAGGACAAAGGTCGATCCTCAACCATGAATAATAGAAGCTATAGCCTATAAAAAGAAAAGCTATATAGTGTCGTGGCCATTGAAATACACGTCGGCCTGCAAAGTGGAAAGCAAGGAGATAGTAAAAAACCCTCATGGGTATTCTACAACAGAAGCATGGTTTTTATTACTCATATGGAAAAGAAATATGGAGCCTTTGAATTACACTTGTGTTGTACAATGGCATTGAATCATTTACAAATCAAGTTTCTCCAAGAAAATGCTTGATAAAATGCAGAAATCTACAAGAGGGTAAAAAATTACAGAAAATGTATCATGGTCGCGGCATGGAAAACACACATATTTCATCTATCAGATAAAAATCTCCAGTTTCTTCAACAAAATCATAAAAGCGCTTACCAATATATATCTATGAGGAAGATCAAAAAATGCCTCTGTTCAGCTATAAGATTCATCATTGAAGTTGCAAGTTGAGCCCTCAAACCCTATGGCGGCAGAAACAACTTCTTTGTGAAGCTTCAAATTAAAATGAAAATGCTCTTTGTCTTTTACCTTTCTCTTACTTAGGGTTGAAACCCTACTTAGGGTAGAAACCCTAAATGGCCGATAGAAACTTGCTTTTTTATGCCAATGTTTTAAATAAAACAATGCAATAATATATTGTGGTCAAGCTAATGCCTTAGGCATTTTATTTACCAAGTGCTTGCTATGTATCAAAGTCTTGAAAACTTTGACTCTTTTCATACTATTGTTTCCTCATATGGTCGATGCATACCTAGGGTGGACTATTGTAATTTTGCATTTCAACTTATTGTAAAATAATTTAATATTAAATGGTGTTTTATAAACCATTTAATTTAAGTTATTATTTCTCACAAATGCAAAAAAGAAAAATAGGAGACGTGTTTGTATGGCTAAGTCAAAGGAAGAAATAGAAATACTTATCTTTATGACTTGGAGAAGAAGGGAGGTTATTTTCATTTGAGAGACATTTGAAGAAAATATAGGTATGTTATTTCAGTTTTGAGACACAAGGAGAGCATCTAGGGGCTGATTTATTGAGTTTTTACCTTGGACTTGGTCAAACTTGACCTTTTCACACATATTGAAGCCTTTTAGAGTGAATATTGTTGCTATATTTTTGGCTTTTTGAAGCCATCCGAGTTCATGAAGCTTCTAGAGCCTCTTTTGGTAGAGCTACTTGGACTTGATCATATATCATCATTTGTAGCTCATTATGGAGTAGTTCTTGATTATGCAGTTTCTACACTTTATGACTTTTGAAGTCCTTTGGTAGTTTTGCAGACTTTTGTAACTCAATATTTTGGCTTGTACAATAGTAGATATCATGGATAAACAATAAAGATGAGTTTTCACCTTCTCAATTCTTCTGTTTCATTGTGTGCATGTGTTTGATTATTGAAATTACTTGTGAATGTTTTCTAATTCCTTGTAATTTTTGTCTCAACTTAGCACCTTTTGCATAAATATATATGTATATTGCAATTCATAAGCTATGTCAAGAATTTTTGAATGCTTTTAGTTGTGAGAGTTATCTTTCCCTCTAAGAGTTTAACATCTTTTAAATCTCCTTATGAAGCACTTATGCAAGAAGCATAGTAGTTGAGTAGTGTGAGTTTAGCTTTATCAATTGATTAGCTTGTGTTTGTAAACTGTTTACAAGTTAGCTTAATAGTTAGGTGCATCACCATAGAGATAAGTCATTTTAGTTTATGTTATCTTCTATCATTTTCCTCAACATAATCAGTAGTTTAGGTGAGTACCAAGAGGAAGTCGGCCTTCTCCAGAGGTTGACCTCTCTTCATAAGTAGCTTGCAGCATTAGAGGTCATCCCACATTTTCATTGGAAAGCTAAGTTTTGCAGCTTGACTTGTCAAAATTTGTAGCTTAGCTAGGGTGCAATTTCAGTATTTAACAATTTTGGCACGCTCGATGGGACTCATCCCTCAATGTTTTCCGCTGGTTTGATGTGCAACCAGTGATTCTTTGACCTTTTAGAGGTTATTACAGCACATTTGGCGACTCCATTGAGCTAAAAGAGCAGTGAAATCAGTGTTGTTACAACACATGAGAAAAGTACAAACCATGAGTTCCAAAGAATTCAAGTATTTGCAGTTGTCACCACCCAGAAGAAGAGGTAGGACAACAAAAAGAACTCCTCCATCAAAAAGAGTTTAGTTAACACCACCTGGTGTTAGGTAGCAATTTTTCTTCTCACCACCAAGGAGAAGAGGTAGAATTAATGCGGGATACCTATTTCGCTTTCTCCAAAATTTAGAACAGTTACATCACCTTGAAGCAGCCCAAAAATAGTTACATTTACTGCTTCTTCAAGTACTGTTCCTGTATTTTCAAGTTTTACAACTTCATTTTTTGTTGTTCATACTCAAGTTCAGCCACCTCCAATGGCTGTTAGAAACCAGCCTTTTGTGCCATTTAATGGAGGCAATCCATTAAATCTGGCTCAACACAATGACATACCAGTTGTAGCTTTAAAGATCTTGCCAATTTTCACTGGTGAAGATCAAACAACTCCC